>JANAVB010020400.1:10314825-10324825 GCA_029216955.1 Iris pallida | reverse complement strand
TAGACCGTCGATTTTGTAAGGGATAGATAGGGGGCTAAACAATATTTTTTTTCTTAAAATTTGGTATGTTGCCAATCAATAAGGTGTAGATGAATCCCATAAAAAAAATTCAAGAAAAAAATGTTGTAAAGTGAGGAAAATGAGGTCGACCTTAGGTAACTTACCTAAGGTCGACCTTAGGTACATTTTCCTCTCTCTCTCTCTCTCTCTCTCTCTCTCTATATATATATATATATATATATATATATATATATATATATATATATATATATATATATATATATATATATTTCACAAACACAATACCTTCTAAAATAATATAGTAATAATTTGAATTTAATATAACTCTTGATAAAATAGTAATTCAAATAATCCTAGAATAAAATCTCTTCTAAAATGTTGCAAATCTCTCCTCACCTTTTTTTTTGTTCCAAAATATCTAAAATAGAAATAGAATAAAAATTATTTTTCGATTTGAAAAAATAATTAAACTAAAATAAACTAAATGGAGAATGTAAGAAAACGGAAAGTGGGCTTACGACCTACCCACCTTAGAATGATTTGTCCTCGAATTTAAGGACTAGGATGATCAAATCTTTCTAAGATTTAAATAAATATTGGATCAAAATTAATCCATAATGATTTTAAAAATAATTAAAGATTTTATTAAAATATTAAAAAATGCATTTGATCGAATCTAAATATAATACAATAATAATTTAAATGGATAATATGTTTATCAAATGACTTGGAAAATATTGTGTATATTATCTAAATAGTACATATCTTTGTTAGTCCAAGACTGAATCAAACTAATTATAATATAACAAAATGAATTTAATTGATAATTAATATTAGCAAATAATTTAAACGATATTTTATAAATTCTAAATCCAAAATAGTTTGACAAAAATTCTGTTGTCATCAAGATATATTCGATAGTGGTTACAAATAAAATCTATTTTCTAACTAAAATTTATTAAAATAAACAAAATAAATTTTTTTGAAAGCAGGGATGTGGGTTTACAATTCTACCCACCTTAGAATATTTCGTCTTCAAAATTTCAAAGAGCACGATTAGGCACGACTATGAAGAATAATTAAGAAACCAAATTTTTAATTGATATGAATAAAACGACGAATGGTATAATAAAGGGAGTGATATGATTCATGATCTAATTAGTTACGCATAATCATGGATATGATCAAAATGATAAAGATAATAGACAAAAGTAGAGTGTGATTTGGCACGATCAATATTCGATCAAATGGTCTAGTTGACAACCAAGTATTTAAGAATGATTTAAATTGAAATGATTTGGCATGATCCAATTACAGTCAACATGGTCTAGTTACGACCGAATTCCTAAAGAATGATCAAGGTTCTAGATGGTAATCTAAACAAGGCTATAGTCCCATAGATATACGTTAAGATACAGTCACGATCAAGGTTAATCATGCAAGTCATCCATGCATGATAAATTAGAAAGTTAGCACGATCATGAACAAGGTCAAATAGTCATGATCAAAATGGAATACAAAATATAACATTAGCAATAATTGATTTGATATATATGCACGATTATGATTATGGTTAAGAGAGTTTAGTCGTGATCAAATTTGTTTTGGAACGATCAATTAGTTAAGAAAAACTGTTTAGGCATGATTATAGAATTAAACATAGGAAAGGATACGAATTGACTCGATCGAAATATAATAAAAGGAGTCTAGTCATGATCGAAATTGTTCAAGGATGATCAATTCCAAAATTGTTTCGATGTGCTTACAATATTTATCCACAATTATTTAGGCACAAGTTTAGAATCAAAATCTAGATAAGTTTAGGAATCCAGTCGAAATTACATTAAAAGATGACAATCTGAAAAATAGAAGGATAAGAAAGGAAGGAAGAATTACCGGTTTATCGAGAAGATTGTGACTAGGAATAAGCACAAATCAATTTGAAAACTTAATATTTATATGTCAATAAGACGTAGTCTCTATGGTATTCGAAACTCGTAAACATAATCGAAGTCATTTTACCGAGAATTTATGCCTTGCCAGTGTACAGCTAGTTGCATTAAACCCTTAGTTCCACAACTCAAGCTATGTTGCGGTAACGAATACCCTATCAACTCTTTCTAATCATGACATAACAACTCAATGATGAAATAAGACGACCAAGATATAATTTTAATAATGTTCGATCACCCATGCTTACTTGAAATTATTTCAACTTAGGGGTCATGCCACGCCAGTGCGCTGCTGGCTGCAGTGAACCCGCAATCTCGATAATTCAAATTAATGACGACAGTGCGCTGCTATCTCGTCATCGCAAGTCATCAAAATTATTCCAACTATATTCCCAAGAATATCAAAGGAGTTTAAAATATCATACAAGTTGATAAAGATAGAAAAAGTGCAAGTATATGTTCTTCAAGTATAAGATCAGCTTCTTGAAAGGAAAAACAATTGGTTAGGAGGGATAATGATCGAAGTCAAAATAAGTAAAAATCTTATAATCCCTATTTCACGGATATTCAATATTCAACGATTGGAAGGAATTTTTTTTTTGAATCCAACAACTTAACTCGAGATTAATAGACAATTGAGTGAGAAGTTATTTAAAAAAAAAATAATTCCTTAGGTCAAAGGAAAAGAATATAAGTGACACGAACTTATGATATGGCGATGTTTAGAAAAGACATAAGATAAAGTTGTACAAATGATCGTGATTAGAGAAAAATGGCCGAGGGCAAAAGAAATATAAACTTAAATTTATATTTCTCTAATATTCAAGATTGAGGAAAAATATGTATAAAGCACTATGTCTACCTATTATGAATATATTCATACACAAGTATATATGTATAGCCTAAGTAAATCCCAAAAATCCCAAATTATCTTTCTAAGGGAAGGTTATCCTATTTCCAAGTAAAATATAAATTTAAATAGCAATAATACATATATTATATTCAATATATAATTTATAAAAATTATTCACAATACTAGAAATGGACTACAAATATATATATATATACACATCCTACATATCTACATGGACGACGTTGGTCGCACTACATGACCACCAAGACTTGGTTTGGGTTCTGGCTAGTTTGGAACAACTAGGTCTTCTAAAAGCCAAAAATTTTAATAATAAGTAATTAAATTATTCCTAGGGTTATGTCACGATTTGGCCTGGTTTTTCTAATTAGTGCACACCTATGACTCGGCCTCCTTTACCATGGCTAGAATACTAGTCAAAGCACTCGACCACACTCTCAGTGCCAAAATTCTTGGTTATCTTGCACTCCAAAACTTAACTGTGACTAAGTCCTTCTATAATAAATATTTATAAAATTCTAAAAATCATTTTTTAATTCAAACAAATAAATAAAAGGATATTTTTCAAACTTTCGGGAAGATGTTAGGAATTTACCCTCCTGAGAAATACCGTCGAATCAAAATGTGATAGTGTATCCTTCTATGAAAGTCATCTTGTGAGACCTATGTAGCAACCTTAACTACCCAAATGTCAATTTAAATTAGGGACTCCTAGTCCTAACCATTCTCTTAAAATTGATTTACTCCTAGTTGTGAATGAGCATTTCCTAGTCGCAGGCTCGCAGTAGTACGACTAATATGGTACTACCACGAGTTCGTACAATTTGCAAAAACTGACCTGCATGGGCCACCACAAAAACTTGTCTCGACCCACACCCACTTTTCGGATACGAGACGTGTCCAAGCCAGCCTACGCCGCAGAGTCGGCGGTAGAACGCTGTTATGGCCAAGATGCTCAAAATTACAAAATATATATTTATTGCTCATTCATATTATTAAATCAAGTTTACAAATTACAAGGTTTCACAACTTCATATTTGCTAGAAAATACAATGTCCCATAAAATAGAAAAGACAGCTAATTCAACTATCTAGGTTGACCTCAGCATACCCATTGCCTTCCCAGTGCTAAGAGTGATCGCGGCTAAACCTAAAAAATATTGATTTCCAGTCAGGAATAGAACGAGTACATTCTCACAACAGATTCAATAAATGACAAAATCCATAAATCTGTAAATAATAAAATACACGACGAAAAGAAAAGCATGAAATCATGACAAAAGCTGAGCATGGTGAAAATGACAAGTGAGTATTAAAACAGAGTAGACATGTAACTAGCAATGTATACTGTAGAACCAGAATCTGTATCTATCTAGTGAGTTGAAATACTACTTTGACATGTAAACGGCTAAGGGTAAATCCGGTACCCCGTACATGAAATGTGCGACTGCTATTAGGCAAGAATAAGATCCGACACCCCGCACGTGAAGTGTGCGACTGCTATTAGGCAAGAATAATTTTTGGTTTGTTTACATGTCTAGAGTATTTTTCCGCCCGACCAGTACTCATGGATCCAAACAGGTCACGAACACGGTAATAGATTGGTCACGAATAACATGTAAAGAATCCATAACTACTATCTCGTGTAACATCGTGTCAAGAACCAATGAAATATCAATATAAAACACTACTATGTGCATGATTCATAGAGATAATCAAATATGAGAACTATCAGAGATGTACTCGCCTGAGGTCCTGTGCTGGTGAAACCGATAATACTATACCACTCAGTGAGCCACAAAAGTCAACACATGCAGAAGTCTCCGGATGCTAAAATAAATATTAATATTTACAAACATTTTCAAAATAGTCAAATTAGCTAGAATTTCCTGTCCTTAAGTCCAATTCTGGACACAGGGGCAAAACAGTAATTTCGGGTCAAAACTGTGTCCGCCGTTGGATCCACTTTACACCGAAAAGCGTGCTAAAGTCTATGGTCTCTAAAGTCGTCAAACTATATGTCTACAGGTCCAATTTTCTATATGAACCCAACCGTATGTCCAAAGTTGGATTCTGACGGACCGTGCACAAAATCGCCCGTTGAGTCAGATCGTGGGGCCCGCAAAACGATAATCCAGTCAACTGTCTCAAAATCGGACCAAACATGGCATACAGGACCAGAAAAAAAATACGGTCCAGTTGGCGCAAGTTTTGTCTCGATTTGACGAACGTGCACAAAGTAATTGGAAAATTTGCATAGAGGCCGATACGGTGAACTTCGACGGATACGCATCAAATTCGTCGTGCACACGCAACCAATTTGAATTCCGACAAAGTCCACACATCCATGAAGCCGATACGCACCTTTTGATGCTTTCGATTTGCGACCACGTCACCCGGATTGACGGGATGCACGTCGTATCGAAAGAATTTTCTATATTTTTAATATTTTAAAACAATTTTTTGGTCAATTTGGGTTGCCGATTTCTCGACGCTCGGTCGATAAAATTGATTTCCGTAAACTGGGTTTCAGTGCCCTATAGGTTGTCTCAGACTATTGTTAATTGGTTTCCTAGATTTCTCAATGGTTCGACCAAGATCGACCTTCCGAATAGGTGGGTTGGACTGGTTCGGTTCCCTATTTTGAACAGGTTTTTCGTCGATTTTGAGTCGACTTTTCGAGCCATCGAAGGCATCTATGTACAAAGTAAAAGAACAGGCTTGGAGGGGGTCTTGTCAGGATCGTACCTGAAGAATCGGTTCGTGGAACGATCGAGATATCGTGGAGAGCGATCGATGCGAAGTCGGCCCTCTCGCCAACTATTGCTGCTATCGCTGCTCTGTTTTCTCGCACGCGTGTGGCCTCCGGCGGCTCGCGTGGCCGTGCACGGCAGTCCAGGAGCACATGCCGACGGTCCAGCAGGTGGGGCGCGATGGGTTTAGGGTTAGGATTTCCTAGTTTCCTCCTCTCGATCTCTCGATCTCCAATTCCTATATACGCTCGGTATATATATATATATATATATATATATATATATATATATATATATATATATATATATATATATATATATATTAATACTCGGTTTGCTGCTATGGGGTCGGGCTCGGCCTGGAATGTGCTGTACTGTGTGGGTTTAGTTACTGTGCTGGGTTCGGGATTGCTTTTCTTTCTTTTTTTTTATATATATACATACATACATACATACATATATATATATATATATATATATATATATATATATATATATATATATATATATATATATATATATATATCCACATATACATATGATAAATACATATATATATATATATACCATACCATATATATATATATAAAGATTTAGAGTATAGCTATTAACATTTTGTTTATTTCCATAATTCCTAATTATTTATATATATTATTATTATTTATTTCTTTTGTTTCTCTTTTTCTATATTCACACACACACACACACACACACACAGACACACACACACACACACACACACACACAGACACACACAGATATATATATATATATATATATATATATATATATATATATATATATATATATATATATATATATATATATATATATATATAACTACATATACGCATATATTTATATATGTATATTACTCCATAAAACCCAAAAAGTCTTAATATTAGTTATTCCTAGTATAGTGCCTTTTCTGTACACACACACCTATTATATGTGCACATATCAATTTATTGTAAAAGTCCTATATGATAATTACATACCAAAAATATATATACCTATATTTGTTTATATATATAACCCTTATATTGATATACTCCTAGAATAATACCTTCATATAAAATAGAAAGCAATATTTATTTCGCTACTCTAAACTAGTAACCAAGTGGATTAGTGTATATGTATATATTCTATTCTCAAAATAAAATACCTTTTAATAGCAATAACACATTTAGTACTTATATAACTATCATTTATCTATAAAAGTCATCTACCAGGTCATTAAATTAAAATACTACTACACAATGCATGTCTACAAAGACGTCTTAGGATGCACTATATGACTACATAGTTTCAGGCTTGGCTCGGGACAAATTCGGTCTAAGTTGGTACAACCGAGTCTTCCAAAAAGTCTGTAATCTAATTAATAAATAATTAAATTATTTATAGTGGTCATGTCACAACTTGGCCTGGTTTTCTTAGTTAGGACACACTTATGGCTCGGCATTCACCTACCATGGCTAAACACCAGTCAAAGCACGCCACTGCACTATCCGTGCCATAATTCCTGGTCGTCTTGTACTTCAAAATTCAATCATGGCTAAAGTCATCTACCATAATAATTAACTAATTAATTATTTATAAAATCCTAAAAATCATAATTCAATTAAAATAAAATAATGATATATTAAAATTTTGGGAAGGAGGATTACATAACATAATCCAACCCCCGGCGAGTGTGCTGATAGTAATTTTAAGACTTTCCCTTTGGAGCACGAAGTCGTAAGGGAAGGCATCGGTCCTTGCCATAATTCAGTCCTCTGTTGCTATTCAAGTCATAAGCCATCTTTTGGATAAGGTGTTTGGCATGAGTAGTGTAACGGTAGAGCTGCATTTTGCCGTCATCAAGTTCGGGTTATACCGGAGCTAGCCGTTGAGGGTGCTCCAATCGACCGAAGATGATGGATTCCCTCTCTTTCTTCCTTGCTGGAACCAAGAAGTAGGCACCTCGAGAAGAGACAACTCGGCTTACGAGATTAGCGGTTGTCACTTGTGTTTGCAACATATACATAGCATTTTCTAAGAAACACCTAGTGTTCCAGTGTGCACACGAGTAATTCAAAGACAACTTTCTATTAATAAAATATGAAATCTTATCCCGAGGGATTACATCATCTAAGGAATGTGCCTCAGCATTGGCGCATACATAGTCTCCTAGCTCCTCGTTAGTGAGAACTAGGGCCGCCGTAGAGGAAAGTGGAGGAGGCTTCCGCTTTAACTTGACCACTAAGGGGGCTGTAGTCGGAGGTTCCTACGACCTCAAAGCTGGCTTTGGGGCCTTACTGGGGAGCCTTATTTGTATAGGCTCCTGGCTAGCAGCTGATATCGTCGAGGGCAACCGAGTGGTAGCCTTTCCTCGAAGCTTGATGACGAGAGGGACTGGAGCTTGGGGAGACTTTCCCTTCAATCGAACCCTCAAGGGTTCTTTACTGACAGCTGCGCTTTCCGATACGGTTTCGACCTCATCGTCGGCATCATTGGCGTCATCATCCCATGGGACTGATTTGTACAGATCAGCATCCGTACAATATGCTTTGTAACTCCGTTTCCCAAAATTTTGAATTTTTTTATTTTATTTAATTGAATTATATGAGATATTTTAGGATTTTGGAAATATTGTTTTATAAATTAAATAGTTATTATTATAAGATGACCTTAGCCATGGTTGAGTTTTGAAATACAAGGTGGCTAGAAATCAAGGCACGGATAGTGCAGTGGCGTGCCTCGACTAGTTTATTAGCCATAATAGAAAAGGCCGAACCATAAGTACATCCAAACTAGAAAAACCAAGCTAAGTTGTGACATGACCCTAAAAATGATTTATTTATAGAGATTATTGACTTTTAAAGGATTCGATTGTACCAATTTGGATCGAACCTAACCCGAACCCATCCTAGGCCCATGTAGTCATGTGGGGTATCCAAAGAGGTCTATGTAGATATATTTTTACATCTATGTATATTTTGAACTTTATTTAATGGTCTAATAATTATTTTCTAATTAATTTTTATATATACTTTAAAAATGTGATTGCTATTAAAATGATATTTTATTTTTAAAAACAAAAGTATGATAAATGACCTTCGTAGACATCCTTGTGCATCTCTGGAATTTTGGACTATATACCTATATGTATTTGTCTGTGTGCCTACTTAAAAATTGCATATATATTTTTATTATTAAGTATAGAAGATACTATATATATATATATATATATAATATATATATATATATATATATATATATATATATATATATATATATATATAATTCGAAAAGATGGGGTATTGGGCTTGGATCCCCCTGGCCGGCGCTCGCCCGCCCCTTGCGTGCCATCCCCCCGCGCCCGGGCGGTGGCCGGTCGCTCCCCGGCGACCGTCGCCTCGCCGTGTGGCCCATCCTTTCGGCCATCCGGCCTCGACGACTGGCCGGCCTTCCCAGGCCGATCCCCCGTGGGGAGCCCCTTCCCCCGGCGGCTGCCCGTGGTGCGGCGGCCTCCCCCCTCTCCCCGTCCGCGGAGCAGCCGGCGCCCTCGGCGGAGTAGGTCGCCAGCCCGGCGCCTTCGGGCGTCTTCGGCACGCTCCCTCCTAGGCCAGCTCCGTCGCCCTCTGCCGGAGCCGCTGCATCCCCGCCGCAACGTTGCCCCCTCCTTCGGCTACAGTCCCTCCCTCCCCTCCCCCCGCTCCTCCTCCTCCTCCCCCTGGCGCTCGGATCCGGAGCCCTCCTCCGCCCTACCTGAATCGCCCCCTCCGTCTCCCTCGGCCCGAGCTCCCTCCGCCCTTGCGGTAGCTCCTCCCCGTCGGTTCCCTCACCGCACCCCCTCCTTTGCCCCCCCGCCGGCGCCTCCCTTAATCCGGTCACTCTCCCGTTGCCCTCCCCACAGCGTATCCCTTCCAGGCGGACCTCTCCCCTTCCAGTCGCCCCTCACGCCGCCGCGCGTCCCTCCGCGACGGCCTTCCTCCCTGATCTCCCCCCCGTCGCGCAACCCCTTCGTCGGTTGCGGATCCCCTCCCCTTCCGTCGTCCAGCCCGCGCAGCGTTCCCCTATCCTCGATGGCGACGGAGGCCTACTACCAGGACCCTCCCCCTGAGGTGGTTCTGGGTACCCTCCCAGCGCAGATGGCCGGGCCTCAGTGGCATGCCTCCGTCCTTGGTAGTGCCAGTCTTCCCTCTGCGTGTGTGCCGCTGTGGCCGCTGCCAGTCCTTTGGCAGTAATGGCCCGCGGCTCGTCCGCCCTCGTCGGATCTTGGTCGACGCCACCTCCGCTTGGGACCGGCGGGCTCCTTCTTCTCCTGCGCCGGCTCTCGGGCCCCCGTGCCGACCCTCTCCGCCTTGCGCCCCCCCACAGGCCGCTCCCCTTTTCTGGCGTCTCCTCCCCCTCGCGGCATTG
>JANAVB010020400.1:10150385-10308826 GCA_029216955.1 Iris pallida | reverse complement strand
ATATATATATATATATAGATATATATATTATATATATATATATATATATATTGGGAAACTCGACGATTTATTAATCAGGGCTCAAATACCGAAGCCTGTAGCGTATACAAGGCACCAAAAAGGAGACGCCTAAACAAGTATACCATCAAAAGAAGCAAAAAGAGGTGGAGGGCGGCGCGACTGTCAGGGGTGGTTCTGGAGCGGACCCATAATGTGTTCGGACAATGATGGCACTGGGTGCCCCGCTTGTGGCATTGGCGGTAGACCTCCCGAATGAGCTGGTCGGGAACATGTGACCTTCGTATCTCGCCTTATTGTGATTCTTCTAAATCACCTACGTGGCGGCCGCTGCGACGATCTGGTGCCCGTGGGAATTGCTGCCCCACACTGCCGCCAGATCGTGGAAGTGTCTACCACTCGGCTCAATACAGAAGTGCTGGTTAAGCGTCCTCCAGATGCTTCTGGGCAGGTTCCCTTGACAAAAGATGTGGTCTATAGTCTCCATCTGGTGATCAGAACAACAATTGCAGGCTGATGCAAGGCTGATCACGATGGTGTTGAGGATATCGTCAGTAGGTAATTTCTTTCTCATGGCTCTCCACATGAGGATGGACCACTTTTGGGGATGCATGTGTGCCAATAGTGAGCTGTGATCTGTGTGTAGGCTGGCCCATCCCAAGGAGAGAGGATCTAGCCGACCTCACAGAGAATGCACCGGACGCCTCGAGTATCCATCTCCACTCATCGACCGCGGGACTGATCCTAAGACCGCTAAGGCGGACGCTATCCTCCAAAACTTTGCCTCCCCAATCACGCATCTTATCCCAGTCCCAGTCGTTGGTAGAGTGGTTCCACAAGTCCTTGATCTTACTGTCTCTCGGGGTTACGATATGCTGGGGATCAGGCTGTCCCCGGTCCATCTCTCCTGGAATGGGTTGGACTCGTCGGAGCCCAGGTGTAGCCTGGTAGCCTTTTAGGCAAGGTTAGCCCGATTAGGATACGACGCCAAGCTGCCGATGATCTGCTGTTGGAAGTGGCCTCTGAAGGGTGGATGTACTTAAAGTACCTAGCTTTCATGAATCTGGTCCATAAATTCTTGGTCGTGCGAAGATGCCACCATAGTTTCATGGAGAAAGCCTGAACGATGTGGGTTAGTTTGGTAAATCCTAGCACCCCAACCTCAGTCAGCTGAGCCATGGAGTCCCAACTCGCCCAATGGTGCTTATCGTGACCGTTGCAATGCCCCCCAAAAGAAGTTACAAAAGATCTGCTCGATCGAGTTAAGAACCTTCAATGGTGGGGAGCAAGCAGCGAGAGTATGGATAGGAATTGAGGTGAGCACGTGCTTGATGAGGATCATCTTGCCTCCCGGAGATAAGGTGGCATTGTGTCACCCATCAATTTTGTTCCTGATTCTACTGATTAACTTCTCAAAGATCCTGGCATTGAATTTCCCGTACACAAGGGGGCATCCGAGATAGTTGAATGGGGGATGATCAACCGTGAAGGATGTTAAGTTGGAAATCCTATTGGCATGCTCGATGTTGATGTTGTGGTGGACAGAGATGACACTTTTGGATGGGTTGATTTTTTGACCTGAGCAAATGGAGTATCGCTGCAGAGTATTGTGGACCACTTGAACTGCTCCTTCGTCCCCAGAAGAGAAGATGAGTAGGTCGTCGGCAAGGCCAGATGGATGATGGTAGGACATCCGCTGGCAGTGTGGTATTGTTGAAAATGAGGTACGTTAATCATGTTATTGAGGTTCCTACTGAGAGCATCGACCGCAATAATGAAAACAGTGGATGATAGAGGGTCGCCTAGCCTAACCCCGCGGCTGGATTAGAAGAATCCCTCGGCATGGCCATTAATGACTGTGGAGAACCAAGAGTTGCTGATGGATCTCCACACTGTGTTGGTCCAATTCTCAGAGAAGCCAAATATCCTGAAGACCCAGATCATAAATTGCCAGTCCAGCCTATCATAAGCTATTTCCATGTCAATCTTGACGGCGATGTAGCCTCCTCTGACAGGAAATTTCATGCAGGTGATTAATTCTTGGGCTAGCATGATATTGTCTTGGATGTTTCTCCCACAGACGAACCCGCCTTGCTCGTTAGAGATGATCTTGGGGAGGAGGCCTACCATTCTGGTGGCGATGATCTTGGAGATTATCTTGTTAGTGAAAGTGCACAGACTGATGGGCCGAAAGTTGCAAAAAGACTCCGGGTTGTCTTTTTTTGGAATGAGGATCAGGTTGGCGCTGGATATGGCTTTGGGATAGGTGGCTCCTTCGAAGAAGGCAAATGCAGCTTCGATGATGTCCTGTTTGATAATGTCCCAGCACGAGCGGAAGAATACCCCCAAAAATCCGTCAGGGCCGGGAGCGCTGTGCTCGTTCAAAGCCCATACCGCGTCTTTCACTTCCTGTTCGGAGGGACGACGATCCAGCTGGACGTTGTCGGTGTTGTCAATGAGACAGGGGATTTGATCAAGAAATGCATTGTCTTTGTGGACCGTCTCTTTGGTGAATAATTAGGAGTAGAACTCCGTAGCTGCTTCGTGGATGCTCTTTTGGTCTGTGATGATGTTGCCATCGTCGTCCGTAGTATGGTGAATCGTTAACTTCCTTCTGCGGCCATTGACGCGGCCATTGACGCAGCCATTCATAGATTGCTCCAATTGGCCCGGAGGCCGTGGCCACTGCCACCCAGCCACCTCTGTGGGAGGGAGGGCTCGAACTCGGCCCTCACCTCCGGTGCACGGTGGTGTTACCAGTACACCACGACTCGATGTGGATGGATGTATATATATATATATATATTATATATCTGTGTGTGTGTGTGTATGTATGTATGTATGAGTATATACATATTATAACAAAGAAAAAAAAGAAAAGAAAAAGAGAATAATAAAAAGAAAACAAACATTAAAGGCCCAGCCAAGCCACCCCACAGCCCAACAGCCTAGCCCATCCTAATTCCCCAGACCGAGCCCCCCATATCACAGTCGAACAACCGGGGTCTACTTATATAGAGATCGAGAGATTGGGAGAGAGAGATTAGACAAAACCCTAAACTTAACCTCGCCAACACTCCTACCCCGCCCACACGACCTTTACGCGTGCACCCGGCCACCGCAGCGTCGCCGTGCACGGCCAGATTCGGCTTGAAATGGGCCTGAGCGCACAGAAAAACAACAGCAGACACAGCCGCAACATGATGCCCGAGCCAACTTTACAACGACCATTCTCGAAGATCGCTCGATCGTTTCGAGAGCCGTTTCCTCTGGTACGTTCATAACCCTACCCTCTATAACTTCCTTCAAATAGATTTAATTGGTTTTGTAGTATACGCATCGTTAATCGAGACCAAACTTAACAAAAAATCTGTTCGAGATTGAACAGTTGGATAGTTACTGTTCCTACGTTAGAAGTCAGATTTCTGTCGAATCACCGATTGACTTGAAAAACCAATTGAACAAGATTTAAGACAACATATAGGGGATCAAAAACTATTTCGTAGTTTTGAATTTCATAAACTGTGTACAGAGAAATCCATTCTTGAAAATCAGAGAAAACCACGTATTAAATCAACAAAATATTAGAAAAACTCTCCGATACGACGTACGTCCCGCCAAACCGGGCGATGTGGTCGCAAACCGAAAGCATCGAAAGGTGCTTATCGACTTCGTGGATGTGTGGGCTTTGACGAAATTCAAAATGGTTGCGTGTGCGCGACGAATTTGATGTATATCCGTCGAAATTCACCGTATCGTCCACTTTGTAAAACCCCAATTACTTTGTGCACATTCCTTAGATCGAGACAAAACTTGCGCCAACAGGATCGTATCATTTTTTTGGTCCTGTATGCCAAGTTTGCTCCGATTGTTAGACAGTTGATCGGATCGTCGTTTTATGCACGGGCAATTTTGTGCACGGCCTGTCGGAATCCAACTTTGGACATACGGTTGGGGTCGTATCATCAAAACGAATCCGTGGACATTTAGTTTGACAACTTTAGAGACCATTGACTCTGGCACGCTTTTCTGTGCAAAGCAGGTCAAACGTCGAACACCGTTTCGACCCAAAATTACCGTTTTGCCCCTGTGTCCAGAATTGGACTTATGGACAGGCAATCCTAGCTAATTTGATTATTCTAAAAATGTTGGCAATGTCTGTTTCAGCTTTCGGAGACAGTTGTGAGATTTGGACTTTATGGCTTACCGGTTGACGGTATATTGTCGGTTCTTCGTGCTACCACCAGGCAAGTATACCTTGCCTCCCTCTACAGTTTATTTACATGCTTATTATTATCTAGTTTTACTAGTTGATTATTGACATGTGATTTGTACAATATGCATGCTAGTATATATATAGTCTGTAACGCCCCAGTCCCAAAATACGTAGGACCAAATACGTGAACATGCCAGCTGCACATATACGAAGAATACTCCAATATATGGAATCCTCATATACGCACATAAGCTGTAAGTAAAATAATAACATGCCAGAATAACATATCTAATCTCATCACAGCTCAACACAGAAGATAATAGAGTCCAAATAAATAAATAAATAAGAGTATCCAAAGATAGCCGGGTGAACATACTCACTCCAAACAGCTATGAAAATAGTCTCACAAGATCGGAGTCCAGCCTCCGCAAAAATAGAAATGAAAGAGATGTAAAATAATGTCCACTAATATCTCAAATATAGAATAAACTAGAAATCAGTAGTGACTACCTCGTCATCGATGTAAGATGGATCCAGCGCCGCTCCGTACTCCTGTAGAAAGTCGTCTAATCCTGGAAAGATAACTAGGTCCTCAGGGGACATAGCAAGATACAAGAAAATACCATGCCATATAACTGTGATAATATAATAGAAAGAAAAAGGATGCATGCAATAGGGTGCCTACCAGTTCTATAGTGACAATGCAGTTAAGAACAGACCTTCAACGCATGGGTATCTGGCTCAGTAGCAGTAACTCAGGTGTGGCCCCATCAGGATACCAGGGACCTCAAAGCATAACATTCCTCGAATGTCAGAGGCCAGCAGTATCAGTAGTAGGAAAGTGCATAAGGACCCATACGTTAAGGAAACTATTCTCCCCACCCAATGCCTAGTAGGGTCACATCCATGACTCATGAACCTCTAGTAACTACCAAGTCTTCTAGCATGCAATTCTATTAGCAGTTATTCCTATCCGTCGTACGCTCCATACGTATCGGTGGCCAGCCGACTACGCGGATACGTGTCCTACATGTGACTCACATCACGTGATACAACAAGTGTCAAGGCCATATGAGATATACCAATACCTCAACATCAATGGGTGGTCAATAAACTAAGCCAATGCAAGAGGAATAAATAAAGCGAGAAAAACGACCGATAGAGTCGCTTGCACCCAAGTGTGACTTGGACGCACAGTTTAAATATTGAGAACTAAAAAATACTGAAAATAACAACTGAAAATAAGAAATACAGTAATTACAGAGTAAGGTGGCAAGGTATCTTGCATACGGTGCGAGAAAGGCAATCCCAAGAGTAGCAAGTGTCAGCACCAAAATTCACGAATCACAGATGAATCCAGATGCTGAAACAAACATCAAAAATGATCTCGGTGAAAAAGATATACCTAGGAAATGACTGTCCAAAAGTCAAATTCTGGAACAGGGGTAAAATCGTAATTTCAGGTCAAAACGATGTCCGTCGTTGGACTCGCTTTGCACCGAAACGCATGCCAAAGTCTACGGTCTCTAAAGTTGTTAAACTACATGTCTACGGCTTCAGTTTGAGGAGAGGAACTCAACGGTATGTCCAGTTTTGGATTCCGATGAGCCGTGTATAAATTCGCCCGTTTGAGTGGGTCGCGGGCCCGCTAAAAAGGGGTTCCGATTCGACCTTCTCAGAATTGAACCAAACTTGGTATACAGGACCAGAATTTCGATTTGGACCTGTTGGCGCAAGTTTCGTCTCGATTCGACGACTGTACACGAAGTTATGGGCAAGTTTGCAAAATGCCGATACGGGGGTATCTTGACGGATACGCGTTGATTTCGTCGCGCACACACTACGAAACTGAGTTCCGTCAGTTCCCACACGTCCGCAACATCCATACACGCCTTTTGATGCGTATAGCATGCGACCACGTCGCCCGGTTCGTCGGGGCACACGCCATAACGGACAAATTTTAGAAAATTAATATAATTAAACACAGGTTTTTCCTCAACTTCATCATCAATCTAATTTTTACACGCTAATCGAAACGACTATCCAGAAGATGCTTGCGATCTCGGTTATGTTGTCTTTTACTGTTTTCAATTAGTTCCTACATTACTTTACTGTACAGCAAGAAAATTGGCCGACAAGTTGTCGTTTTAAAACAGTTTTATAGTATTACAGAAAACAAATTTTTGTTCAACTTCGTCTCGATTTTTCGAGCAAGTCGATGGGTTGTTTTCGAAATCCACTTAGAGGATCTCGAAGAGGGTCAAGTCTACTTTCCAGAAAATCTTACGGATCGAAAATCGGTGCTAAGAGTAAAAAGTTACGCCATAGGGAAGTAGGGTACCTTGAGTGGGAAAACTGCTCCGTGGGTGACGCGGGGCTGACTTTCGATGCTCCGTTCGTCGCACACAGAGCTCCGTCGCTGGTGAAACGAACTCGTAGGCGAAGAGGATATGATCAGCCTCAACTTTCGTTTCGAAAGTTTAGGGTTTCGAGGTTTGTGCAAGAAGATATATATATATCAAGTTACTCTCAACCCTAATACTAATGGGTTTTGGATTAACCCAATTCCTACTATTCCACGGATTCACGCGCACGGGGGGGGGGGGGGGGGGGTTCTTTTGCTCTGCTGCTGCTGTGGGCCCGCTCACTTAAAGTGAGCGGCTGTGCTCACCTCTTTCTCTTTCTCTTTTTTTCACTAAAGGCCAACCATTTGGCCTGAGCTTCCCTCGGCCAAGCCTGGCCGCCCCCTTGCTGGGGCTGAGCCGGGCCCCACCAATTATTATATTTATATTATTATTATTATTATTATTATTTTTAAACACAATCACCACTACTTATATGTATATATATATTTATATATATATATATATCTATATCAAGCTATAAATATATTTATATATTATTTTAAGCTATAAATAAATTCTCAAAAATTTACCAATAAATTCCTAAAATTCTAGAACTTATTATATTCCTTATTTAATAGAAATATTAACATGCACACATATAATAATGTATATATACACATACTTAATTATACTAATAACTTAGTAGTAAATAAATCCATAACTAATGAAATACATAACAAAAATTAATTTTATTTATAAAAATCAATTATAAATTATGGGAGTTTACATCCTACCCAACTTAAAAAAATTTCGTCCTCGAAATTAAACTAATGTCAGGGGGTCCAATGCAATACAAGGGAATTAATAGTAATTTAAGAGCTTAAAATGCAAGACATACCTTCGTCTTCGAACAAATGCGGGTAGCGGGTTCGGATGTCGTCCTCGCGCTCCCAAGTAGACTCCCCTGGCGAGTGATGCTTCCATGCCATGCGAACCAATGGAATAGATTGATTCCACAACACCTTCACTCGGCGATCAAGGATACCTATTGGTTGCTCTTCGTACGACAAACTCGGTCCAACTGTGATCTCGGAGTGATCAAGCACATGATTGCTGTCCGTCACGTACCTCCTCAGCTGAGATACGTGGAATACGTCATGCACTCCCTCTAGCGACGGTGGCAAGGCCAATCTATAGGCAACCTCTCCAACACGTTCCAAGACATCGAAAAGCCCGATGTACCTTGGACTCAGCTTGCCACGTCCTCCGAATCGAATCGTGCCTCTAGTGGGGGATATCTTCAAGAACACATGGTCACTCTCTTTGACTCCAAGGGCCGACGACGATTATCTGCCCACTGCTTCTGACGATCCTGCGCTGGTCGCAGGTGGCCCTGTATTTTCTTCACTGTCTCCACTGTGCTCAAGACCAACTCGGGACCCAATAGCTGTCGCTCTCCTATGTCGCTCCAACAAACAGGAGACCGACACTTCCTACCACACAATGCTTCGAACGGGGCCATCTGAATGCTCGCTTGATAGCTATTATTGTAGAAAAACTCAACAAGATGGAGATGGTCCTCCCATGAACCGCCAAAATCAAGCATGCACGCTCTCAACATATCCTCTAGCGTCTGTATGGTACGCTCTGACTGACCGTCTGTCTGCGGATGGTATGATGTGCTAAACTTCAATCGAGTGCCCAAACTCTCTTGCATTCTCCTCCAAACGTGCGAGGTGAATCTTGAGTCACGGTCCGACACAATACTAACAGGCACACCGTGTAGTCTAACAATCTGCTCCATATACATCTCTGCCAATACCTCTGTCGACTGACCCACTCTGAAAGATAAGAAATGGGCTAACTTCGTAAGTCTATCTACAATCACCCACACTGCGTCACGTCTCCTAGGACTCCGAGGAAAACCCGTGACGAAATCCATTATAATGTGCTCCCACTTTCACTCGAGAATGGGTAGCGGCTACAATAATCCGGCCGTCCTCTGGTGCTCCGCCTTCACTTGTTGACATACTAAGCACTTGGCAACGAAATGAGCTATCTCTCGCTTCATTCCGTGCCACCAATAATACTGTCGTAAGTCTCGGTACATCTTGGTTCCTCCGGGATGAATAGAGTAAGTCAAACTGTGAGCCTCTGCCATCAGCTTCTGTCGTAGCTCTCCACTGGGAACATAAATGCGATCACCATATCGCAATGTCCCATCGGGATGGATCCTCAATCCCGTCTGCTCTCCTGCTTCAGTCCTCTCTTTCAGCCGTCGAAATCTAGCATCATTGGGCAATACTGCCTTGATGCGCTCGACCAATGATGATTGTACTTGGAGGTTGGCTAATACGCCATCGGCTCCAGGCAATACTACCTCAATACCAAGCTGCTCCAAGTCTCTAATCAACTCCTTCTGTATAGTCAAAAAGTGTGCCATGGGCTTACGGCTCAATGCGTCTGCCACGACATTAGCCTTGCTCGGATGATAATGTAGCTGGATCTCATAATCCTTCATCAACTCCAACCAACGCCGCTGTCGCATATTCAACTCCTTTTGTGTGAACACGTACTTGAGGCTCTTATGATTAGTGTAGATATCAACCTTCTCGCCGTACAAGTAGTGTCTCCATAGCTTCAAAGCAAAGATAACCGCTGCGAGCTCTAGATCGTGGGTCGAATAATTCTTCTCGTGCACTCTCAACTGTCGTGATGCATATGCTACCACACGCCCGTGCTGCATCAATACACATCCTAATCCCTTCCCGGATGCGTCACTGTAGATCACAAATCCTCCTGGGCCCGATGGTAGTGTCAAGATCGGTGCTGTGGTCAATCGCTTCTTCAATTCGTCAAAAGCGGCTTGACACTCGTCTGTCCATACAAACTTCTGATCCTTGCAAGTTAATCGAGTCATAGGCCCCGCTATTCGAGAGAAATCTTCCACGAACCGTCGGTAGTAACCCGTAAGTCCGAGGAAACTTCTCACCTCAGAAGCTGATATGGGAGTGGGCCATGATTTGACTGCTGTGATCTTCTCTGGGTCTACTGATATACCATCACCCGTAACAATATGACCCAGAAATGATACCTCCTTGAGAAAGAAGTCACACTTGCTAAGCTTCGCGAAAAGTCGCTCATTCCTCAATGTTTTCAAAACTATCCGCAGATGCTGCTCATGCTCCTCTTGACTCTTGGAGTAAATTAAGATATCATCTATAAAAACTACTACAAATTTGTCCAAGTACTGGTGAAAGATCTTGTTCATTAAATTCATGAAAACTGCGGGTGCATTGTCCAAACCGAAGGGCATGACCTAGAACTCGTAGTGTCCATACCTTGATCGAAAAGCCGTCTTTGCAATGTCTTCCTTCCGAACCTTCAATTGGTGATAGCCCGATCGTAAGTCAATCTTGGAGAATACTTTTGCTCCACTCAGTTGATCGAATAGATCATCTATACGCGGCAAGGAATACTTGTTCTTTACCGTCACCGCATTCAATGCTCTGTAGTCGATGCACATGCGCACTGTCCCGTCTTTCTTAGGCACAAAAAGAATGGGTGCTCCCCATGGTGACCCACTAGCACGAATAAATCCCTTCTCTAATAAGTCATCAATCTACGTCTTTATCTCTACTAACTCCTTGGGTGCCAGACGATAAACTCGAGATGAAATAGGCTCGGCTCCGGGAATAAGCTCAATAGAAAACTCAATATCTCGGTCAGGTGGTAGTCCTGGCAATTCCTCGGAGAATACATCCTCAAACTCGGTGATAATAGGGTGCTGAGGGGTGTCATGCATCATCATATGAGTCCCCGATGCGGGTGCCTCACAACTCTCTCCGTCTTCTTTGGTGAACTCAAACTCTACCGCATTCGGTGGTCTAAAGATAATACTGCTCCTATGGCAGTCTATGAGAGCGAAATGCTGGCTCAACCAGTCTATTCCAAGAACCACATCAAATGTCAGCATAGGAAATACAAGAAGTCGTGCCATCATCTCCCTGCCACTTATCACTACAGGACAAAGTCTACAAATACCACTAACATGTACAACTCCTCCTCCAGTGAGGATTCTAACATTCTTAGCTAAGGGTGTGATGGGAATGCTGTGTCTAGTGGCAAAACTAGTGGCTATGAATGAATGAGTGGCTCCAGTATCAAATAATGTAATAGCAGGAAAAGATGCAACTAAAACCATACCTGCTATGACCTCTGCCTTTGTCTCTATATCCTCAATAGCAAGTGAGAATACCTTCCCATGATTTTGTTCGGGGCCTTGAGCTCTGGCCCTCTCGAACTGTGCTGACTGAGGTGGTAATGGCGGGCGAGGTGCTCCTGCCGCTGGCTGAGGTGCTGGAAGTGTTGGGTCTAAGAACTGCTGTTCCGGACAATCTTTCACCTTGTGCTGTCCTGACCCGCATCTCAAGCATGATCCAAGTCGAATTCGACAGTCCTTCAAGATGGGCCCCTGCTTCCCGTAAAAGTTGCAGGTGGGCTTCTGATAAGGTATGGGCCTCTGCTGAGACTGTCCGGTGGCCCTCCTAATAGGTCCACTTTGAGTAGCCCGAGCTGGTATAACTGCTGGTGTATGACGCCTCGATGTCTGCTGCTGCTCCTTGCGAAGAATCTCCTGAGCACGAGCTTCTTCCAAGACAACTGAATGGGAGACTCGAGACTGAGTAGTCGTATAAGACTTGAGCTCTGGTGCAAGCCCTTGGTGAAATCTTCTTGCCTTCTCTAACTCTGTCGGAATCAATCCCGCACCAAATCGACTCAGGCAATTGAACTCTGAGTCATACTCATCAACTGTCATATTCCCTTGCTTCAGATGAAGAAATTGGTCATAGAGACCATTTCGAACATGAATAGGGAAGAATCTCTAATAAAATGCATCATAGAACTGCTTCCAGGTGATCCCAATGCCTAGTAGTCTCTCTTCCGCCTTCCACCAGTGGTGTGTATTATCTTCTAACAGTAGGTCCACTACTGTCATCCAATCTCGAGCTGGCAACTGGGATGCCTTCAGTAGCTTTTCGGTACTAATAAGCCACTGTGACACCTCTAATGGCTTCTCTGTTCTTCTAAAGGTCTTGGGATTCATATCTGTGAAATTCTTGATAGAGCCTTCATAAGGATGCAGAGCCGGTGCTGGTACTGGTA
This sequence comes from Iris pallida, assembly GCA_029216955.1. NCBI lineage: Eukaryota > Viridiplantae > Streptophyta > Magnoliopsida > Asparagales > Iridaceae > Iris > Iris pallida. Next base: position 10,297,081 of record JANAVB010020400.1, on the reverse strand, counting down.
CTGGTACTGGAGGTGGTGGTGGAGGTCTAGCCATTGCTGCCATCATCGTCTGTCTTATCAGCTCAGTTTGCTGCCACTGAGCCTGCATCATGGCATACATAAACTGAGAAGTAGGGCTCCCATCAGTCGGTGGTGGAGGCATCTGAGGTCCCGACTGCGGAGGAAACTGCTGAGGGAATGGTGGTGGTGGAGGCAGTGGTACATTCCCTTCCGGTGGCATGGTAGTGGTCTGTCTAGCCTGGCTGCCTGGGGGTGCTGCGGTCTCTGGGTACTCCGTCGTCGGTGTCGTAGTAGACTGCGACAGTCCTGGCTGGTATGGTGTCACTGGAGTCATGGAAGGATTCTGTCCCTCCAGAGTAGCCTCTTCACTAGAAGTGAGGGCTAAGGCAGAAGTGCATCCGCTTCTTAAATGCATACTGTTGGCACGAGGGAGATAAGTTGATATTAGGAAAGATTAGATATGAAGTAAATTGAATAATCTAGGAAGTTTCGAAAAGTTTGGAAGTCAAGAGGTAGTAGTAGTTCTGGATGAGATATTCCTATTCCTATATGCAGGCTTGTTGGGCACAGTCATGTAACCCAACAATATTAACGTAGACCTGCATGGGCTACCACAAAAACATGTAATGCCCCAGTCCCAAAATACGTAGGACCAAGTACGTGAACATGCCAGCTACAAATATACGAAGAATACTCCAATATATGGAATCCTTATATACGCACATAAGCTGTAAGTAAAATAATAACAGGCCAGAATAACATATCTAATCTCATCACAGCTCAATACAGAAGATAATAGAGTCCAAATAAATAAATAAGAGTATCCAAAGATAGCCGGGTGAACATACTCACTCCAAACATCTATGAAAATAGTCTCACAAGATCGGAGTCCAGCCTCCGCAAAAATAGAAATAAAAGAGATGTAAAATAATGTCCACTAATATCTCAAATATAGAATGAACTAGAAATCAGTAGTGACTGCCTCGTCATCGATATAAGATGGATCCAGCGCCGCTCCGTACTCCTGCGGAAAGTCATCTAATCCTGGAAAGATAACCAGGTCCTCAAGGGACATAGCAAGATACAAGAAAACACCATGCCATATAACTGTGATAATATAATAGAAAGAAAAAGGATGCATGCAATAGGGTGCCTACCAGTTCTATAGTGACAATGCAGTTAAGAACAGACCTTCAACGCATGGGTATCTGGCTCAGTAGCAGTAACTCAGGTGTGGCCCCATCAGGATACCAGGGACCTCAAAGCATAACATTCTTCGAATATCAGAGGCCAGCAGTACCAGTAGTAGGAAAGTGCATAAGGACCCATACGTTAAGGAAACTGTTCTCCCTACCCAATGCCTAGTAGGGTCACATCCATGACTCATGAACCTCTAGTAACTGCCAAGTCTTCTAGCATGCAATTCTATTGGCTGTTATTCCTATCCGTCGTACGCTCCATACGTATTGGTGGCCAGCCGACTACGCGGATACGTGTCCTACATGTGACTTACATTACGTGATACAACAAGTGTCAAGGCCATATGAGATATACTAATACCTCAACATCAATGGGTGGTCAATAAACTAAGTCAATGCAAGAGGAATAAATAAAGCGAGAAAAACGACCGATAGAGTCGCTTGCACCCAAGTGTGACTTGGACGCACAGTTTAAATATCAAGAACTAAGAAATGCTAAAAATAACAACTGAAAATAAGAAATACAGTAATTACAGAGTAAGGTGGCAAGGTATCTTGCCTGCGGTACGAGAAGGGCAATCCCAAGAGTAGCAAGTGTCAGCACCAAAATTCACAAATCACAGATGACTCCAGACGTTGAAACAAACATCAAAAATGATCTCGGTGAAGATGATATACCTAGGAAACGTCTGTCCAAAAGTCAAATTCTGGAACAGAGGCAAAATCGTAATTTCAGGTCAAAACGATATCCGTCGTTGGACTCGCTTTGTACCGAAACACGTGCCAAAGTCTACGGTCTCTAAAGTCGTCAAACTACATGTCTACGGTTTCAGTTTGAGTAGAGGAACTCAATGGTATGTCCAGTTTTGGATTCCGATGAGCCGTGTATAAATTCGTCCGTTTGAGTGGGTCGCGGGCCCGCTAAAAAGGGGTTCCGATTCGACCTTCTCAGAATTGAACCAAACTTGGCATACAGGACCAAAATTTTGATTCGGACCTGTTGGCAGAAGTTTTGTCTCGATTCGATGACTGTACACGAAGTTATGGGAAAGTTTGCAAAACGCCGATACGGGGGTATCTTGACGGATACGCGTTGATTTCGTCGCACACACACGACGAAACTGAGTTCCGTCAGTTCCTACACGTCCGCAACGTCCATACGCGCCTTTCGATGCGTATAGCGTGCGATCACGTCGCCCGGTTCGTCGGGGCACACGCCATATCGGACAAATTTTAGAAAATTAATATAATTAAACACAGGTTTTTCCTCAACTTCATCATCAATCTAATTTTTACACGCCAATTGAAACGACGATCCAGAAGATGCGTTGCGATCTCGGTTATGTTGTCTTTTACTATTTTCAATTAGTTCCTATATTACTTTACTGTACAGCAAGAAAATTGGCCGACAAGTAGTCATTTTAAAACAGTTTTATAGTATTACAGAAAACAAATTTTTGTTCAACTTTGTCTTGATTTTTCGAGCAAGTGATGGGTTGTTTTTGAAATCCACCTGGAGGTTCTCGAAGAGGGTCAAGTCTACTTTCCAGAAAATCTTACGGATCGAAAATCGGTGCTACGAGTAAAAAGTTATGCCATGGGGAAGTAGGGTACCTTGAGTGGGAAAACTGCTCCGTGGGTGACGCGGAGCTGACTTCCGATGCTCCGTTCGTCGCACACAGAGCTCCGTCATTGGTGAAACGAACTCGTAGGCGAAGAGGATATGATCAGCCTCAACTTTCGTTTTGGAAGTTTAGGGTTTCGAGATTTGTGCAAGAAGATATATATATATATATATATATATATATATATATATCAAGTTACTCTCAACCCTAATACTAATGGGTTTTGGATTAACCCGATTCCCACTATTCTACGGATTCACGTACGCGGGGGGGGGGGGGTTTCTTTTGCTCTGCTGCTGCTGTGGGCCCGCTCACTTAAAGTGAGCAGCTGTGCTCACCTCTTTCTCTTTCTCTTTTTTTTCACTAAAGGCCAACCATTTGGCCTGAGCTTCCCTCGGCCAAGCCTGGCCGCCCCCTTGCTGGGGCTGAGCCGGGCCCTACCAATTATTATATTTATATTATTATTATTTTTTTAAAACAATCACCACTACTTATATATATATATATATATATATATATATATATATATATATATATATATATATATATATATTTATATATATATCTATATCAAGCTATAAATATATTTATATATTATTTTAAGCTATAAATAAATTCTAAAAAATTTACCAATAAATTCCTAAAAATCCTAGAACTTATTATATTCCTTATTTAATAGAAATATTAACATGCACACATATAATAATGTATATATACACATACTTTAATTATACTAATAACTTAGTAGTAAATAAATCCATAACTAATGAAATACATAACAAAAATTAATTTAATTTATAAAAATCAATTATAAATTATGGGGGTTTACATAGTCCTTGTTCATAGTTAGTTTTGTAGTTCATATTGAATTTGTTCTCCCGTGTATCTTGACTGATTCGTGTCATCACCTGTACTTCGAGTGAGTCGCATCGTGTCATAGGAGGAATAAGTCATAACGGAACTGCTGTACCTTGAATTTTTGAAGCTAACCTGCGAGTCCACACTAGGGATGAGGGTTAGTAGTTATCTGTACCTTGATTCCTGAAGCTAATCTGTGAGTTATACTAGGGGCGAGGGTTAGTAGTTACCTGTCCACACCTGCGAGTCCACACCAGGGGCGGGGGTGATTCTTGAAGCTAACCTGCGAGTCCACACTAGGGGCGAGGGTTAGTAGTTGTTCAAACCTGCGAGTCCACACTAGGGGCGAGGGTTTGAGTATCCGATTGGTTATCCGTTGACATCGTGACATTACGTTCTCTTGTTCTCCTCCAATAGTTCGTTTATGCGTAGAGGTTATTCCAGTCATGTATAGTCATGTTTTCGTGTTGTTTGGTCTTTTCTTGTTTATATCCTGTATTTTCTTTAGTGCATGAGAAACTGTTAGATAGGCATGTTTTTATGTATCTTGCTATGTCCCCTGAGGACCTGATGATCTCTTCAGGTTTAGCGATTGCATGGATTTAGTAGCAGAGCAGGATGGTAGATGATTATGATACACTTGCAGGATCCAGGTATTGATATTACATTTACTATTCGCTCGTGCTTTCATTACTTATCATGATATGCTCTGCTTGTTAGCTTACTATATGGACTCACGATATTCTTCGAGTCTAATCGAACATGTATGCTAGTGGGATGCAGACTACGACCCATAGTGTTCTTTCAGGTTTATTATTCTTATTGTGGATTGAGATATAGTTTTGCCTTACCTTGATTAGGCACATTACCGTAGTCCAGATAATGTTTACATATTTGAGTTGGGCTGGTGTCCGCTTGATACGTAGCTTGTTTTCTCACGTGCTCGTGTCCCAAAAAGCGGGTGCGGGTCGTGACATTCTTCGAGTCCTTGGAATGGGTCAATGTCAGCAAATTTGGTCTTGATAGTCCCATCGTTGGCCACATACTTCATGTATTGATAGAGAGTAGAGGGTATGATCATGTATTCATGAATCCATGGTCGACCCAATAACATGTTATAGTTTATATCAGCGTCAATGACGTAGCAAGTCACGTATGTCTGGAGATCGCCTATCTGGCATTTTAGACGAATCTTGCCCAGGGGCTCACTCTTCTTAGCGTTGAAGCCGCTGATTGTTGTGTTTGACGCGGTCAACTGATGCATCGAGATCCCCAAAGCATGGAGTAAACTCTAAGGGATGATGCTAAGAGAAGAGCCATGGTCGATGTGGATGCGATCGACCTTAATGGCACCAACGTACCCCGTATAATATAGGGGTCTATTGTGCCGGTTGTTCTTTAGTAGCTTGTCCTGCTGAGTGAAGGTGATGTTAGGAATCACCTCGACCATGCTATAATAATGTAGACACGCGGCAGGATCCTCCTTGGGTGGCTACACCTGAGTGAGAAAGGAGTCAGTGTTTTATAAAGCTTCGTTGAGGGCGTCTCAAGTCATTTTGGAGAGACGTAGGAGCTCGAAGAGTGGCAGTCGATCAGAGTATTGGCAAGCTGTACCAATATGTCGAAGTTGTACGGTTTGATCGGCCCTACTGTCGAGTCTCTCCTTAGAGGTTTGTCAAAGCGAACCTTCTTCTGCCTCTGCTTATCTGCCGTAGGGGCTTGAGACGGACTTGCTTTCGATGCATCGGGTGCAGTAGGAGCAGCAGGTGGAGGTACTTCTTTTTCCAAAGCTTGATGGTCCTCTCGCTGGTGAGCCGAGCGAGTGGTAACCATAGTGTCATCAGTCGAGGTAGATACCATACGACACGACTTGACTTTCTTCTCCTTGACAGAGCGTACTGCAGTCTGCATCATATCTGGGGCAAGATCATGATGGATCCATATAACTTCACCTCGGGGTATCGTAAGTGGGATGAGGCATTGAGCATTATTACGGGCCGATAGAAGGTTGACTACTTCCATTGTCTCCTTTGGGATGGGTACGACACCGTCTTGAGTCTCTGTTTTTGAAAAACGTTCGAACTGGAGGGTGAACATGTTGGCAGTGACATCCGTTTCCTCGTAGTCGAGTGAGATGACCTTGGCATCGATGAGGCACTGGATCTGTCTCTTCAAAATATAGCAGTCGTGTGTTGAATGGTGAGCGTACTGGTGATAGTGACAGTATTTTGGATTGTCCACCTTTTCCACTTCGTCGGGACACTTAGGTGGTAGGAGTTGAAACTTTCCACCCTTTGTCAACATATCAAAGAGTTCTAGCATATCTTTATCGTTGAAGGAATAGGTCTCTTTCGGCCTCTATGCTTCAGCCGTCTTCGGGTTCATTATTATTGAACCTTTGAAGATGTTGACGGTTAGGGCTTTTTTCCCTTTTTCGTCCTTGTGGGCAGGATTATTACCGGCTGAGCGCTTCCCTTTATCCTCAAGAGAGGGAAAATTCAATCCCAATAATTGTGTGTCCCAAGCTTTTCTTTCAGCTACATTCGCCTCTGTAATGAAAGACGTCCACTCTATGCATGGAGCACTGTTCCACAATTTGATTGCATGAAGCATATTTTTGTAGCATGAGTCCATAAGCATGAGCTCAGGTATATCAGGGGTAACCTCAGAGCTGCCCGATGGAAGTGCTCAATGTATACACGTACAGGTTCCTTCTCCTTCTGGACGATGTCCATGAGAGTCGACATTATCATGTCCATCCCCCTTTCGTAGAATCAATTAAGGAATAGGCGCTTTAAGTCTTCGAACGACAAAATGCAATTGTTTGGGAGGCTACAAAACCATTCGTAGGCCACCCCTTGTAGAGCTCCTACGAATATGTTTATAAGCAGAGCGTCGTTCTTCGGTAGATGCCCTGTTACTAAGGCGAAGTACCTCAACTATCAATGGGGAGACTCCTTTGCATCGAAGGGCGTGAGTGTCTACGGATAGATTATATTATCCTATTCGGCATGATATGGTTGCCGAATCCCCATCTTTTGGAGTGTTTATCTCTTTTCTCTGGTATCGTGGCGAGCGTACAATTCTTTGAGGGCCTGCTGCATTTTACTTGACATCGCAGGTCCCGTTGTTGATGGAGTAGATGATGGCGATACTGCTTGGCTCAAGATGTGAGGCGCACTAGACCCACCGTTATTCCTCGGGTCTTGGTTTGCAAGAGCAGGGATATTGGGCATCAATTTCTCCTTGATCTCCAGGACGACAGAAGTCAAGGCTTGTATAGTATCATTCAACGTATTTAGACCTGTCTCGAGGGCCTCTATACGCTTTTGATGACTAGATCCTTCGCTGCTTTTCACATTATCACCTTTAGCCATAAAAATAGACATCATGTGCAGATAGGTAGAAGGGACAGTGGATCTTTCACTCTCTGGTTCAGATGCCTGAGTTCGGTCGTATTAAGGATAAACATGTAGATTGCAATCATCCTCAGATTTATTATAATTGCTACCTCCAGCTTTTTGGCTACGAGCACCCATGGAGACGTCTGCGTCATACAATCCTTTATTGGGTTGAAACAAAGGATTATCATGAATGGCAGAGGGTTGGCTACCCCCAGCTAATATTGTAGCTGCAACGTCATCTCCTTGCGACAAGGATCCATATTTGGAGCGCGTGTGTTGGAACACACCAGTACTGGACACCCCCGTCTTGCTACTCCCAGGTCGGCTTTTGGATTTGTTGGCCAAAACGGGAGGATTCTTTGAGAGCTTCTTGAGAGAGGGAGAATTTTGTGCCGCATTGCATGAAGCAACGCAGAGTTCACCTTTTTTTTTACTAGAAGATCCTTCATCGAGTCTCTGATGTACAGACGCCATCGGTCGCAGTCTTCGAAAGACGGACCGCCTCTTTGGTGGCGAGGCGGCTGTTTGGCAACAACAACAGTTGATGGTGATCTTGGTGCAGGTGTGTCTTGGTTTAGACATATCGTGCGTCACGGACACCTTCCTTACCTTACGCTTATGGGGAATTGTTGAAGTCTCTACTCCTATATTCTTTTCGTGTACGCAGGAAAGCTATACGCAGGAGTGAGAATGTGAAGGTAGCTTCCCTCTTCTTAGTTCCTGTGAGTGAGATACGCTTAGGTCCTAATTAGAGAGTTACTGCTGAGGCAAACTCACTCCATGCTCACAGCAATGCTGCTTGCACGAGTTTATCTCTATAATATGTACCCTCTTGCTTGAGTTGCGCTTATGAGCGCTCAAGTGACAGCAGAGTTTTACCGGTTGAGGCATCGAAACACTCGAACCAATTTTGTATAGCTTTCCGTTGGCTATGCGTGTGACCGTCAACACGGGCCTTTGTTCAGCTGCTGGCATAGTACATTGATCGCGCAAGACACGTACTGCCTTGGATTTCTTTCTACTACCCCTAGAAGGTGCATAGTATTCAGAGTCTAACTGAGTGGTTGGCGTAGCACTTTGGCCATGTGAGGTACATACTATCTTGGATGTCTTTACGTTACCCCAAAAAGGTGCGTAATGTTCATAATCCAATATAGCCTTACCTGACTGGCAGGCAATTTTGTCAAAGATAGAAGTTCTAGCCTGCGCGGCTTCCTCCTTGAGCGGGTGGGCCATTGCATGCTTCTTTCGGCATTGTGCCTTTGTCAGACCTGCCACAAGGGAGTCGTACTCCTCACCATACTTTTTTGAAGTGGGAACTGAATGAGGCGACATGGCAGCAGCAGCCGAGGTCTTCTTCGGGGCTTCGTCGTTCAGGGGGTTCTGGAGCGCAGTCCCCACCACCTTGCTGCTTGTCGTAGCAGTCTTCAGTACCCAGGTACGTTGAGTCTTCTTCGGTTTTATGAACCGCTTCGAAGGACTCGACTTCTCTTCAGAGGATATCTTCAAAAGCTTGCTGGTCGAAATGTACGACCAACATCTTTTGAGAAGATCCCAGCAAGTTATTGTCAGATTGCATCACTACCTTCTTGTTGGAGGAGAAGAAAGTCCCCAGCAGATTCACCATCTTGTTTGCCACGACAAAAGGTTATACGAACTTTTTGTATATTAAATATGTAAAAGAGTACAATCGATTCCTAAACAAGAAATCTATGTACAAAATTTCTGGAGAAGTATGACGGTGGAGGTCGAGCGATGCAGCGGCTCCTTTACTCCGTTGACGATCTGATAACGAGTTGAACTTGCTTTGACTTTCTGGTGCTTGTGATTGGAACTCTGGGTTGCCAATCAAAAGGACGTCGAAGTTAACGAAGATTTCAAAGCCACTTAATCGAAGGAAAACTCTTTCTATTTACAGGCGAGCACATATACGATGTGCATAAGGATTGTGCAGAAACGATGCACGTAAAGATTTGAGGGAATCTTGAGGCTGTACAGTAAGGGATGCTGCTGAGCTGACACGTGGCGGACGTTGGGATTCTTTTTTATCAAGACCTTGGGGAGTTATCAACATAACTAAGTAAACGACACAAGGCGTGCGTTTAACGTTGATTGAATGAACCCAAGTAGATTCTGTTCCTATCCGTGAAGTTGGATTTTGTCCTTATCCTAGGGGGCTATTAGTTTAAACAAACTGATTGAATATAGCCCTCATCCATAGGAACAAACTCCGTCCTTATCTTTGGGAGTGGTGGTTTAAACAAACCGATAGGATATTGCTCTTATCAACAGAATCAAACTCTATTCTTTATCTTAATAATGGTGGTTTAAACAAACCGATTGGGTAATATCTGAAAAGATATAGGTACCAGACTGGCTACGTGGAACAATGCCACCTCGTAGGACTGTGCATCTATACGAGTTGTGCTTCTGGTGAGGCTTTGATGTCACTGTGATTTTGGGCGACGTGGAGACTGTGTTTCGAAGACGAGAGAGTCACTATACTTTTAGGCGACGAGGAGACTGTGCTTTGGGGCGACGAGTAGACTGTGCATCGAAGACGACGGAGTCACTGCACTTTTGGACGACGAGGAGACTATATTTCGAAGACGACCAAGTCACTGTACTTTAGGCGACGAGGAGACTGCTTCAGGAAATGGAGTCACTGTGCTTTGGGGCAAAGAGTAGACCGTGCTTCGAAGATGAGACTCACTGCACTTTTGGGCGACGAGGAGACCGTGATTCGAAGACGAGAATTACTGCGCTTTTGGGAGACGAAGAGACCGTGTTTCGAAGACGACTGAGTCACGACGCTTTTGGGCGACGAGTAGACTGTGCTTTTAGGCAACAAAGTCTCCCGAAGGAGCCTATTGAATGGGCTGCACTTCTGGGTTGAAACGAGGGCGCTGCGCTTCTGGTTGAACCGATGTGGCTTCGATTCTGAGTCGAAGGAGCCAGTTTTTGTCGAAGTCATTTTCTGTAGGAATCAATTAATTACTGCTCCTGAATGAATGAGTCGACATTCGTTCCTTTAATTACAGCCGTCTTTTGGGGAATTCAAGAAGTTCGTGGCCTAGGATTCAGTCAAAATAAACCTATTAAATGAGATTCATTGTGCTGAGTCCTAGGTTCATCCCATTAATTGGAGGTCTTTGACCGATTGGCATATGGCATTTGGGGTTGGACCACACCCAGCCTATATAAAGGGAAGCTTCTCAGAGGAGTCATACCCACTATCTCTTAGCATTCCCTACGTCATTCTCGATCCCGACTTAGCTTCGAACGGTCGTTGGCCTTGCACAAGTTGACTATTGGTTGTGGATCTCTTCGTTCAAAAAAGCTATGTCCTTGTAGAAGAACTGCTACTGGATTTTGATATGCAGTTGAGCGTTTGGCATAAGAGTTTCAAACCTGAACAACCTCTTGGACGTCTTCGACGTCCAAGCTATTGGTTTTGGATTTCTTGCCAACCCAAAGTGTCACAGGTTATGCTATGCCCTACTCAATAGCGGCGGCACACCCTATTAGGCTGGAAGAGCCGCGAGCAGGAACTTTATTCTCGGTTCGGGACAATAACTGCTTCATTAGACATATTGGAGTTACTCCGTGTCTGGCTAGGAAGTGGCTTGCTTTGAATAGGAACTGGTCCGCTCCGAATTGCTGCACGTTTGGGGGCTGTACCCTTCTGAAGACTGCCCACTTGTAGATTTTTAGGTGTTTTAGTCATATGTAATCATAAGGAATCTGTAATAGATCTTTTGTAGACATGATTTTAATAAATAACTTCTTTTTATATATCATCTTTGTATGTCCGCTGTGACTTCATTGCTGGCTGCGCTTTTGAGCAACTACGCTTTTGTGAGCTGTTATATGCAGCGATTGTTGTCACCAGCGCTTTTGTCACGATTGCGCTTTTTCATGCTTCTATATGTACGTTCAGCCTACGCCACAGAATCGGCGGTAGTAAGCTGTCTAAACCTCAATAATCGCTAATATGCCCATAAATCGTTTTGCTTACCACAACTACTAATCACGTGCCTAATATCAAATCACCACATCATCACATATTTTACTCTCTCTTTAGTACATCCTTTACAAACATATCCGTTGACAAATCCGATAAAATAGTAAAGCAACATCATCATAGGTACAATCATCCATAACATGTACATCATCATCAAGTCTAAAAGTAAATCTATAGATCATTAATCCTAAGTCCTCATTGATCCTTGTGTAGCCTCCATGTCAATTTTTTCTATCACCTCGTCCTATAAGCCATAAAAGCTAAGGTAGAACCAATCGTCACATGCAATATATCCAGTCAGGAAAGGAGCAAAGTACAATCCTACGAATGAATATGTACAATATAAAACTGTAATGCAACAATAATGGTATGGACAAACCTGTAACTAGACAATGATACAGTAAGTGAAATAATGAACAATCAATGCAATAGTGATTTGAAATATTAGTCCAATATGTGACCGGCTGGTAAGCACAATAGAATACAATCCGGCCTAGCCACACGTGCACGATGTACGACTAAGCTATCCACAATATTACACTACGGAAGATTGATCACATATAGACTACATATTTTTCCACCCCGACTCACAATCAATCGATGAACAATAAGCACAATCAATGAACAATAGACTCGTGTCGATCAAGTGTCCAGTATGGAAGTCATGCAAAACAGAATCACAAAGTAAAATTCAAATTGTAGTGTACTCGCCTTTATCGAAGGATGAAATCGACTCTAAAATCACCTATAAAGAATAATAATAAAAGATTAGGAAAAATTCCTTAATTAATATAATCTAGTATCCAACTAATTAGCTATTCTATAACTAATCACAAAATATTGACTAGCTAACTAACTAGTCAAAACTTGTTTAGTAACTAACTAATATTTACTAATTACTACTAGTTGATTCATTAAACTCCAAAATATAACTAACTAATTATTAAATCACTAATTAAATCACTCCAACAACAATAACAATAATAATAATAATAATAATAATAATAATAATAATAATAATAATAATAATAATAATAATAATAATCCAGCCCAAAAGCCCAACTATTTCCTTGTTTTTCTTTTTTTTATCTAAAGCCCGGCCCATGCCTCAACTCGACCCCCAAAACCCACTATACCCTCTCTTCTGGGAAGAGAGAGACAACACTCTCAAACATTCCAGAACCAGATAATCGAAGAAAAGAAAGTGGAAGAGAAGAATTCGGAGAAGAAGAGACTCACCTCGATTCCAAGCAACGCCGGAGGGAGTCGGTCAAAGCTTAGCAGATGAAGAGGAAGGCTCTGATGCCCAAGCAGATCGTGGTGCAGAACTGGTCGGAGCAGGGGGAGAATGCGATGATGTGGTTGGTGAAATCGGGTTTGGTAATGGTGGTGGAGGAAGAAGGTGGCGGTCGAGATGATACTGGGGATGGTGGGTCGGTGGCTCAAGACGACTGATCTAGGTCAAAACTCAGCTCGAGGCAGCTGAGTGCAGGACCCGATAACGCCGTCAGTTCATGTTCATACGGAGTCAACGGTAGAGGTAGCCTAGGGTCAGAGTGGTGGAAGCAAAGGAAGACCGGGTGGCGGTGGTGGCTCCACGGAAGAGATGATGTCGGTCAAACAGCCGACGCTTGATCGAAATGCTCGTTGGTGCTTCCGGTGGCGTCGAGTAGCCAAGGCGACAGTCGGTTTGCCATTACTCGACAAAGATGAGGGCAGAGGAGCAAGTGGAGGCTATCGGTGGTTCGAGGTGGTGTTGGAACCCACAACGTAGAGTGTCGAGATTGAAATAAGGGTGCACGATTCTCAGCGGTAAAGATCGGTCGGGTCTTGGTCGAGATCACCGGAGATGGCGTTCGACATCTCCTCAGAGACAGATCGGAGTCGAATGACTACCAGGACCGGCGAGGAAGCAGTGAGCGGTGAGGCTATATACCGACGGGAGGATCGATGGCTCTGTGTCATGGCTGGACACAGCTTCACCGGACACGATGGCGGACCGAGCAGAGTCTAGGGTTAGGGTTTATGGAGAGTTTGTATCGGTTGTGGTGTATCCACAGGACATAGAATGAGGAATTAAATTTATTTGTGTTGAAATTGTCCGTGTCGGGTTGGACACGAAGAGATTGTAATTGTAATAGCTAGAATCTAATGAAATAGGAATGAATACCGACACAATTGGGACACGGTCAATAGGACCACATAAAAATAGGAATGCTATGTTAGCCCAATGATTATATCGTATTTTTGAATATGGCTAATCAATTAAGTTTAACATAATGATGTCACTAATATTCATATACTCACTATCATGTTGCTACTTAAACTTAGCATTGTCCTAATTGTCCTATATCATATTGCCATGCTTGTATCGTACTTCAACATATTTTTTTTGCCTAACATGCATTTGTAGACATGCAGTAAGCATGATCAAATATGATCAAACTAGGACATATGTAATGAAGAATTAATGATGGACCAAAGATGCTGTCATACAAAAAGATTTCTCTGAACCGCCTAGTGACCTATCCGGGGCCTCACATCGGGGGTAATCAGATTTCCAGATCTGTTTATATTTGGACGACTGCTATCAAGGAAAAAGACGTCTTCAGGTCTGCTCAAATATCAGAAGAATGGCGTCATCAAAGGGCTCTTGGTTTTCCTATTTGTTCCAAGTCTGTAATCTTCAATTTATTGAGTCTAGGAGAATATGTACGTTGAGTCGCACTGAGTATCTCAACCATAGACTAGATAACCAAAAGCTCCACAAACAAAAGACCAAACTGCCAAAGCCCAAAATTAGCCCATAAACATTCTGTCCCCAAGGAGGTATAGTTCGGGCCGAACTCTGTCCCCTAAATTCCATGAGCTAATTTTTAGGGTATGCTCATTGCTAGTTGTCTAACGGCCAAAATTTTGAATTCTTGGGACAGAATTCGTACCGAACTCTGCCTCCCCAGAGTAGTATAAATAGAGCTTGAATTCTCTCATTTCAAATCATCTCTCACCTTCAAATATTCAAGCCTTCTAAGCTCTACTACTCTAAGACTTATTCTTCCATATCTCCTAAGCCACAACTCTTCTTAGCCCAAGGTGCTCAGTGCGATATCAGCTAGAAGTTGTGTGCAAGAGTGAAAGAAAAGTTGGACAATTCCAAGTTTTGTCACCTGCGAATTTGTAAGAAGTTGGCGTGCTCTTCTGAGTAAAGGCACGTGGTTGTACACTATTTCACAAATAGTGGATTTCAATCCTGAGCTAGAGTTCTCAGGCCTGGACTAGTCCTCCACGAGAGAAACCAGGTTATATCGTTGTGTTTGCGTATGCTCTTCTGATCTTTATTTACTTTCGCATTTCTCTCTGATTTATTTACTATCTTGATAGTTGTTTTGTGGAGGTGATATAGAGTTAATTTTTATTTTGTGATTATCGACACAAACCCTATTCACCCCCTTCTAGAGTTGCCTACACGTTTTTTCATGCTAGTCCACTAATTAATTAGGCTATTTATAGAAATAATTAGGAAGATCCTAGAATCTTAGGTACATAAGTTAGGAAGGAATATTCCAAGAATATTTTATGAATATGCTAGATTCCAAAGAATATTCTTTGAGATTAATTAACACTAATCCTAAATTAATTAAGGGATTCAAGAATGTTCCCAACCTAATTCTAGTGGTTAAGCATTCCACCATGGACTCCTAATAATTACTAATAAACACATCCCATTTCTTAATATTTACAACTATGTCATTCTCTTAAATGGAAGATGCTAAATAATAATTAAATTGCCAAAAATATTAGGAAAATAGTTACTTCTAAGTAATTACCAATAATAATAATAATAATTAGAAATCTTACAATTTTGAAAAATGAAAATAATCGAGATTTTGAAAACAAGGGATTACATGTCACGTCCCAACCAGGAAAATCGCTCATCCTTGTAGCGATTTATCCGAATCATTCGTCCTCGCTAGGGCATGATTTTGGACGAGTCTGGAGTTGCATTCGTATAAGGCAAGATAACAAGTTCTCAAATGGTTATCTTTGATTTGATATTAGCAGCGGAATAAATAGAGTATACGAAACAATTCTCTTTATTGATAACTGAACTGAGGTTTCAAAGGCTTTCAATAGCCCAATTGAATTTGCTAAATTGGCTTACAACACTCAGGTTCTCTCTTGCCCTCAAAGCATTTCACCATTCCATACGTCATATCTTCTATATCTCGGCCACATCAATCATGTTGCAAGTCCGAGCGTCAATGCGATCGCACGCCCCAAAATGCTACGACATTCCATGCCTCAGTGCATTCAAGCGAAGCTCCGCCGCGAGCAGACCATTCCCTGAACCTGTAAGCAATCTGGTAGGAGATCAGTACTAATCCTCTCGAGTACTGATGAGAGACCCACTTTACTAAACCGATATTAAGTAATGTATTGAATCATGCAGCATATAAGTTAGTAATCTTTCTATCTTTGCCTCAGGGTAAGTTTTATGGCATATTCGAAAGCTGTAAAGCATGTATTTCATGGCAACATGTTATCGTTGAATCGCATAAGCAAACAGGCAAAATTTAGCAATCTTGTATTATTTTATGGTGCGACTTGTTGTAATGACCCGCTCCTCCCTAGCGGAACGCCGATTTAAACGGCAAGTGCAACGACTCGAACGAGCCGTCGACCCGAAGAGTTGGCATCGACCTGATGAAGAATCGATGCAAGGCTTACATTGGCCCGTCAAGATGAATCCAGACTTAGACTTTCAAAGGCGCGCTCGGAGTATCGCTCGGCCGATGCGAACATCGCTAAGGTGGGTGGCTCCGATGAACTCGTCTTTGTTTAGCCTAGACACATAACAATACGGACACTATTGCTAGAATCGCTAGGCAATAACACCGTGCATGCTAATAAATGAATGACTCAACGCACCTAGCTAAGGAAATAATCCCATCTTGTATGCTTGTTTAGAACATAGAAAAGAACTCAGCAAATATAGAAACTCTCGTACCGCGCTCTACGCTCGTGCTAAGGCACAAGCTTACATGCAAGTTTCCTATACGATCAACAATGAAACAATAACGATTTACAACAAAGAAACGGAAGACTATCGACATAGTCGTTCCGAGTAGAGTATAGCAACATTGGAAGACTTCGGGACCGATGGGTCGCCAAGGCGACTCCCGTACGGAGAGTTGCGTAATGAATGAATGAATGAACGAGTAAGTGAATGAATGAATCCACGAATGAATGACATGAATACGTGAAGAATGAAGGAATGTACGAACAAGTGAAAGAAAGACATGAAAGAGTGAAAGATAAGACATGAAAGAATGGTTAGCGACAGATATGACGGACACGTGCAACGGGGCTCGCTACTCGCGCTGCACGGACGCCAACTTGGTCGATAACGCATTATGGCTCAAAGACAGCCGTTAAGTTAAATGACAAGACAATACAAAATGGTCGTGGACAAACGACACGGGCGATGGGGGGAATACCGTGGCCGTCATGAGGAAGGATTCTGCGGCACGGACAATGAGGGGGAATACCGTGGCCGGCCTAGGCGGAATCAGACATGGGGCCTACGGGCTACTTTGAGTGGGGGCTCGGCCACTCACGGAGACGTAAGGCCAGACATTTTAAGAGACTATCAAGGTGTACCAGCCATCACGCTTTGATAGGTAAGAATGCCCAAGTGATGTCCTAAATGGCTTGTGATGCCAGCGACCCATGCATGTAGATTAAGTGGACTATGCTAGTGGTAATCCACGTGCAAGTCCTTGCATTGAAACAAGTAGTCTAAGTTAACTAAATGAAGTGCCTCCTGAACATGCTTGAAATGTAACATCCTGAACATGCTCGAAATGTAACACTTCTGAACATGATCGAAATGTAACACTCCTGAACATGCTCGAAATGTAACACTCCTGAATATGCTCGAAATGTAACACTCTGAACATGCCTGCGACATGCTAGAACGTGCCTACGACGTGCTAGAACATGAGGCAAGGACACGCCCTTAATATTGAATGTTTACATGAATCACGTTAAATTACTACATATGAATTGTTGACTAACTTGGTTTACTTTGGACAAAGAAGGCCGGACGGTAAGTATGGGTAAGTCGTGCATGCATTTCCATGCAGACACTTGAATTTGGCAACTCGAGATAGGTTACGAAATATGCCATAAAACTGATCCTAAGGCAAGATTAGAAAGACAATGAATGATAGACGATGCACAAAAGTAAATGGAACGTGTTTGGTAATGATAGCATTATGGGCGAGCTAGCCGCCGCACCAGTGCATAACAATGTACTGATAACCCCATAGTCTGCTTGCAGGATGCAGGAGACGTCGCCGGGTGTGGAGCTTTCCTCGAACGTGCTAAGGCGCGGAGCTATCTCTGGAGGCTTGGAGCGTTGCAAGAAGCTGAAGCACCCTATACAGGACATAATGTATCGGAACATCGCCATGTATCATTCCATCTTGAAAGCCACTTGGCACGCCTTTTATGTTTCAGAGAGAGAGCTTGAGCGATTTGTAATATCGGCCTAGCGCCGCTTGTAAACTTCTTGAATATCAATAAAGAGTTTGAATTCGCTTCTACTTGTGTTCATTTACTTTTCGCTGCAAATGGGGACACTCTGTGCGACTATGTGGCCTAGCTCAAAACGGTCGTTTCTGGACTTGGCCTTGTATGGGCGTAACCTAGGCCTGTGTGGCATCACGCCTTAGCGAGGACGATCGCTCCTACGGGAGCGGGGCGTAACAGATTGGTATCAGAGCACGGCTTTACGTCCTTGGACTTCACGTCGATTTCTCAGTTTTGAAAGCTCGTCGTTGGAAAAAGAAGTGTACGCTCTCTCTCATTGTGCCTTGGGATGTTCCATACAATAAGTCTAATATTTTCAAAAGCTCGTACAAGTACTCGGTTGGACGGGATCGATAGGCGAAGGCCTTTGTGCCAAACCACGACGGACTTAAGTCGAAAGAAAACTAAAATGATAGAAGTCAGCAAACGCAAGGCGTGCTTGAATAACCTTACGCTGACAATTGCGAACGAGTACACGAGACCAAAGTATAGTTTGAACGGGATGGTTATGCACGCAGCCTTTTGGCTAAGTTGTGCGGAGTATCGCGCACCTAGACCTTCTGGTGCAAACGAGTTACGGGCGAGATCGATTATCGCTCGAACGGGAATAAGTGAGTGTGCAAACTTGAATATAGTCCACACGGGATAGCTATGCACACGGCCTTTTGGTTAAGTTGTGCCGCGTGTCGCGCACCTCGACTTTTGGTGCAATCGAGTTGCGAACGATATCAAGTACCGCTCGGTCGGGAGCGAAGCTACAAATATAGTGTATATCGATAGAAATGCTATCGAGTTCATGCTTAGGCATGTACAGAAGATTGACTTGGATTTTGAGGAATAGTGCGAACGACTTGGTGCGTCGATACGACCTGAGCGATTATGCTAGAGATTCGTCGAACGAATCTGAAATATGTCTTAGCAAATGATGCGAATGTGATTGTGGATTAAATAGAGTGGCTCGAACCCTGAGTGGTGTATGGACGTTATAGAAATTGTTCGAGGGAGACTAAAGGATTTACGGATAGAACGAGTATGTCGGCGAGGCGATGCGATCGCGCAGAGCCTAAGAACGCGTCACGCTTAGTTGATCGTGACTTCTTGTGTTCCGAACGAGATGTCGTTCGGACAACTTGTGAATGAGCAACGCGAGTTAGAAAATGATTCGGAACGATGAATAAAAGTGAATGTCGTGATCGAGGAAACTTAGAGGATCGCACGTACGATTTCGGATTGATTCAAATGAAATGTGACTTGAGTTTTGAACAACGATCTTGAAACGAGCTTGAGGAATAGCGATCGAACTTGATCTTGAATATCGAGAAAATTGTGGAATATCCAGTTCAGACAATAGCATCAGTCGCACGACTCAAAATTGGTTGCAAAGGAAGATCGTCAGGTTACGCATATCGTCGATGGTATTGAGGCGTATCAAAGATCGATATACGATAACTCGGGGGTACTTTGACTCGGCGAATGACGATCATACAAAATGTCATTGTTCCGATGGATTCTATACTCGGGATATTGAAACGTGTCAAGGAAAATATAGACGTGGCTCGAGGATTTTCTAGTTGAACGAATGACGGTCGGACTATCGAATAGAGATCTTGGCTTGGAGGAAAATAAAATATTGGATTTGCTTCGTCGATAATCACAATATCGACGTTCTTGTCTTATGCGAGCACAACTCCAGCCTCGCACATGCGTCACGCCGATTAGGGCGATCACTCCGCGTGAGCGCTGGTATGGTGATTCATACAGCGGGGGTGATCAAACTTGTATGGCATGGCAAATTTGATACATCGACTTGTGGTTTGACGCGAATGTGGACTCGAGATTAACTTAGCGTGCGTGATGGTCGAACTTGAGGATTACGTAGGTCCAATCCACGTATCGAGAATGAATTAGTCTAGACGCAAGCAAGAGTTACGCCCCGATGAGAATGATTATTCCGCGGGAGCGTTGCATGGTGATTCATGAACCACCGTGGATAATCGGACTCGCGTGAGATTGGGGCGCAACATATTGTCAAAGCTAGACGACCTCGTGATCGAATACGTGAATTGGTTAGAATTGGTGAATTGAATGGAATCGAATATGTGCAACGATGCATTGATACGAATAGGTGATCGTGCTCGATGTTTAGAAATCTGAGTGACGCGAGCTTGGGTAGAAAATCCTGTACTACCGACTTTGGTTTGACCCTAGGATTGGGGTCAGTATTGGCATTATTGTTGGGGAACTATGATTCCAATCCTAACATTGACTTAGCCTTGAGAAATGGCCTAGCGGTTAGGCGAGACGCCCTGTTTCAAGTGTTTGTAATCAAAAGATTGATCTTGAGGATTGACATGGATGGATAAAATGATGCAAGAATAGGAAACCATGCTCACGAGATTCGGCTGACATGCATATATTTCAGGGACGCCTGAGTATGTGCACGATGCGACTCGAGTGAGAATGACGAATTTTCTATCATGCGGCTTGGCTGAATGCATGTATTTTGGGGACACCTGGAATGCGTGCACGATCCAGCCAAGTAATACATTGAGTTCAAGCATGACTTGAGGAATGGAAGAGTGTCGAGAACTTGAAATCGTGTTAAAAGAAAGGAATGACACTAGTACGAGCGTGGCTCAGAATCAAAAAACGTGTAGGCAGAGTGTGCGTGAACGACGACGAGATTAGCCCTAAACAAGTGAATAGTATGGAATCGATATCGTGCAAGTAAAAGTTGGTATAACGAATTGGACCATTGATAGGAAGATATACTCGATGATAGTGCAATACTTGGTCTTGAATCGGACGAAAATTACTTAGACTTGGTCGACCCCCACTACACCAAAATAGCCATTTTGGAACGGTTTATTTCTGTTCCAAATAATTTCTGGAACACCTATATTCCGTGCCTATTTTGGGCTGCCAAATTTCTTGGAACGGAAATAAAGAGTTCCAAATAAAGTTTATTGGAACGGTTTAAATGCGTTCCAGTTCTGGAACACAAATAAAGCGTGCCAAACAAAGCATTTCAGATTAATTTTTGTCACTTATTGGAATGACTAAAAAGTGTTCCAGTTTTGGATCACGAGAAAAGCGTTCCTAACAAAGTATTTCAAATAATTTTTTTAGCCACATACTGGAATGGCTAAAAAGTGTTCCAGCTTTTGAACGATATAAATTGTATTCCTATTTGGTTGCCCAAATTATTTGAAATTGCAAACGTGCAGCTTGAAATTATATATACACAATATATTAGAGCACAAGTAATTATGCTATGAATTACAAAACCTATAGCGTTCCTAGGAAGTATGTAACAAAATGACAATTGACAATATCTTGTAATCATCTTGAGATTTTATGAATGCCAAACTCATTAAAATAATAAAAGTAAATGAACTTCCATAGCACAAATACACGAAAAACATATCATGTTAAAGATACATAGACTAATAAATTCAAAATGTCTTACATACACATTGTATGTTAATACAACTTTACTAAACTAACTATCATGCTCAAAAAATATTTGAGAGCTATAAAATAATTTGAGCAGAAGAGACGAATCTCTTCTCTGACACTTTGAGGTTCTTGTTAGTGACCGAAGGCTTGGAGCGATGACTACCAGAGAAGCAAAAAATGGAAAAACCTGTAGACATTTCAAAATTGTTTAAAACTTATTCATTCAAAGTCACATAAAAAAAACCAACTTTATTGTTTCTATATTGGAACATTAGTCATATCAACATCAAGTTTCAGGGAAAATAAAAAATAAAATTTTAGGTTTCGGACATGGAATATCTGGGGTTTAATTCTTGTGGATTACCACAACACTTCTATACATTGCATTGATGGGTATGATGCTAATGTGGCAGCTTAAACTACAAGTAGATACAAAGATGAAAAATTATAAATATGGGGCATACAGATCTCCATACCTGTGCATGGCGAAGCCTAACACGAGAACCTGCTTCATCGATCAAAATGTATTTTTGATGGAACAAAAAATTTGTCATCAGGAACTTGAAAAATGAGGTATGTATCAAAAAATAATACCAACCTTTAATACAACACTTAAATTGGTAGTTTATACGGTCCTATGTTGCACTGACCCAAATAAGACAATACATAGTAAGGACACGCCGTCATGGACAAGCCACTTATTTTGGTTTGTCCTAATGTCTTTTAGAGTGTGTGTGGTGCATCTGATACATGCCAGATACAATTCCAACAAGCAATTGTCCTAATTTTTGTAGTATCCATGCTTCCTAGGTTATACCTTAATGTGTTACTCTACCAACCTTGTTGAAAAGGCTACAGATTTGACCCATAAGAGTGACAAAAAAGGCAAACTAAAACTAGAACATGAAGGGAACTTTCTTGTTGCTCATAGTAGTACAGAAACATGAAGAGATTCAAACGAAACAAAATGCATTTTGGGACAAGGTATGGCACAGTAATTTATGATCCATGTCTTGTGGTGTAGGCTACGGTATGAGGTACAATGTAAGATAAACTTAGTTAATCTGCACCTGTGATCAAATTATCAATATACATTAATAGTAGAATATAGATGCCATTGAGCTCAATGGAATGGTTTTAGGGTTACAGTTCTAGTTTGCTTCAATATTTGCTAAGGTAAGATGGGTTGTAGAAGTAAAATAAAAGCTAGTGAGCTCCTCACCACGGTTACAATGACATTCTAATTCCCTGCTTATTGTATCAACATTTCATTTTGCTCTGTAGAATGTCCAAATAGTTCCCGGATCTTGCCATGCTACTATTTGGGCTCCATTTCACCTTGGCATGTTCCCTGAATAATGAGCAATTAAAAAGAAATGATGGATTTTGAAAGCTAGTTACTACCTAAAACATGCATAAATATCGATATTGTTAATATTTAGTATAATATTATATGTTTTTTATGTGTATATGTAAATGTATTAATGCCATATCCGGATCCTATTTTTCTAAAAGTTGGTATTTCAAATGCCTCTGAATCATGCTTGTGTGACGTGTCTATGCAATCTAGAGCCATACAAACAAAATGATGACTTGATCATAGTTTCATTCTTACCAGTTAACTGAAACTTTTAGATGACTTTTTTGTAAGTTACATAATTTGAGATATTAGTTATATTCTAAACTTACACATTTTGTTTATGTGGTAACGTGGGGAAAGTAACTAAGAGTTTTAAATATGTTGCCAGAAGTTGAACTTCACTATAAAAGACAGAATGCATCCTTATATTATATACAATCAAGATTCTCTAACTATTTTTAGCCAAATTTATGAGGATACTAAAGAATCATGATTCTTCATAATCGAGGATTTTGTTCATGTTGAATTATAAGGTACTCTACTTATTTTGAAGAAGACACATCCGAGAAATTTAACTACATCCAACCCATGTACAAATCAAGGTTCAGAGACTCTGTTTCGGACCCTTCCTAGAGTATCGGCTTTGACTGATAATTAAAACCTTACTACAAATATTTAACAAGGATTGGATAAGGAATTGATGCAACAGACAATTAACATATTTCATATGATTACTATAGGATCCCATTTGACTCGACCAAACATGAACACATGCAGTATTTATGTTCAGTAATCTTTCAGGAAAAGAAAAAGAAGCTCTCTAAATGAAATCTTCGTTGATCTGGTTCATAGATGATCTGAAACTACTAATCTTATGTCCAAGTATTATGATTAAAAGTGCAAGGTCATGCAGGTTCTCAATTGAGTTCGAGTTTGGATCAACCACAAAATCTGAAATACATTAAAACTCGTAAACCTTTGTTCTGTTCATATATAAATTTGTGTCTGTATCGTGTCGTATTTGTGTTCGTGCAACATAACTCTTGATACCTTGTAGCGGATTTGACTCAAGATATTTCCTACTTAAGACCAAGAAGAAGAAGAGAGAAAAAAATCAGTGTCCTACCCATATCATGTTGTATTGGACACATACCGAGCACTACATAAATACTAGTTCATATCAGTGTAGTTTTAGTTTTTTGTCTAGGGAAGAAATTAACAACCAGCTGCAGAACTCCTATTAATGATAGCTAACAGCAAGTTCAATTGATAAAAAATTCAGCGAGACTACATGGAGAAAGAAGTACTCAGCAAGATCAATCAGGAGCAAAGGCATGGAAAAATTCTCAATAAAGATACTGGAAGAAATGTATCTAAATGGCAAGCATAGACATGCATAGCTAGGAGTAATAACTACCTATACTATGTCTGATAGAAACATCTTCCCTAGATAACCTCATATAAAATACTAGGCAAATCCCCCAAACCATATAACCAATCGTTTGACCCAATATATTTTAATGTTGACCAAATCCAAATATCTTTTGCTACCTATATTGCACGAATACATACAACACGACATTTAAGGATGCCGTCAACTTTTTTTTGAAGGGTCTAGGTGGTATCCGATAAGTGTCTGATACAACACAACCAAAATTTTGGAGAGTTGTTTCCTAGGTTGTTATTACTACTATATGGAAATGCATATAAATTGCAAATGTCTTGTGAAAGCAAAAAGAACAAATTAGCCACGGGTCGTAAGAAATGCATATATTAACAACAATTAACAGAAATAATCATAGTTGTACATGGCATGTATTAAAACAATACATAAATATTCATAGTTGTACATGGCATATGTGTAACAATTGCGGAAATATTCAAACTGTTATATGCATATGTGTATCTCATTAGAAGGCAGCAATAGCATCCATTCCTGATTCTACTAACAAATAAAGCTATTTTGTTATAGAATATCTAAAGTCAAAATTCAAATTAAGCATGTAGAGTATACGAACCTCGCTCCTGCACGACTGCATCTACCTTTAGGGGTAAATTAGCAGATCTTTTGCATGACCAACCTGTGTGCAATAACCCCCAGACTAACAAATGAGGCTTCAGAAATCCAAATGTTAAGAACTGAAAAAAAATCTCATTTCTCAAGAATGCACCTTATAGAAGTTGCAAGATAATAATAGCAACAGTAAGAATTTTACTGTAGTTGATTCCCAACTATCCAAAAACATGTGCCTCGAATATATACTAATGATGAATCCACAATAACTACGCATCAACAAGCATATACGGGGAGCAACCATAGTCTCACAATGCAGCTAAAGATAACATAGTTTCTTAACCACTCAAATTTTCACCTTCATATTATTGAGGGTTATACCCTTTACAAATCTGATTACACGGAGAAATGGATTCAAAACAAGTGGAATACCTCATTAGCAAATAACAAGGAAGCATCAATCCCAAAAGGATCAAGAAGCCAAGAAGCCTGCTTGCGCTTCCACATATCGTCTCCTCATATTCACAACTGGAACCACATCACTGTCGTCCTTGTTGTGAGAAGCCATTGTAGCCTATCGTAACTACCAACATGCTTCCCGTACCTTCTTCAAACGAAACAAAAACATTTGACATCTCAACACATGGTGCCACTACAAAATGTTTTATGGAACAAAATTTACTTAATCAATATTTTGAACATCTCAAAAATAAAAGAAAGATTGATGGACCATCTACTGATGTTGGAAGAATTAACAAGTCTTTTACATTGTGAATGTAATTCTTATAATCATAATATTGAAATACAAAAAGAAAGAAAGAAAGGAAAAAAATACCATTCTTAGAACTGCCAATAAGTTGAAGATTGGTGTAAACAAAGAAGCATGAAGGTTTTGTTTATATAACATCCTGAAAGTAAAGGAAAGATGTATGCTTTCCTTGCTAGAGAGGGAAATAATTCCCATTTAACAAAGTCTCCATCTCCTAAAGGAAAACTAAAGTAACTCGCTTTATTTTTAATTTTTTTATATGGAAAGACAAATGTTTCACTCCATCCCAGGTGCTCGATCATTTCCTCAATCTGGCTGCCCATGTTTCTATGACAGGTGGGCCATGAAGTAAGCTTAAATATTCACAAGTAGAATCAAAATAGATTTCTTTCCAATATTCATGAACAATAACTCACAAGCATTACATATGATTATAGGAAGAAAGTGAGATTTATTTTGTTGGAATACTTCAAATATTTGACCCTCAACTCTTACCACACAAATGGTGAGCTCTCAAATTTCTCAAACTTTTTGTATAAGCCTCATTGGGTCACATATTGAAATTATTTACCTTATTAACATCATAGTTATGAACTTATTGAACATAACTTAGTGATGAGCCTCCCAAATTTTTTGAGGATCTACCACTATATGCCATTGGATGAGAAAACTTGCATAATCATCTACATAGATGCAGAGGAGAGCTGTATCTTGTAAAACTTCTATGACCATCTAAATGGATGTTGATATGACTTGTAGGAATCCTTTATTACCCGCACATACTACATACTGGTACATAGCTTTACAATTATTTTTTTATTTCTTTGCATATTTATCGCATCTTGTGGTTATAAAATTTGAGTTTACTAGAATAATATATTAATATATCACTCTCAACCCTCATAGACTAGGGCTTAGGTGGTGGAACTTTAATATACTATTGGAACGACCCAAGTTCAACCCTTCTAGCACACATACATTATATATACTGGTGCAAATGGTTCTTCAAACTGCGGGAAAATGTTATCTCAGTCTTACTAACACTCTAGGGTTCGGAGTGAACACGAAAGAAGTATTTAGATCCTCATCTTGTGGGACTATTAGCTATATTGTACAACAAACAAGTGTATGCATGGAACCCATCCTACTGTCTTGTCCCCTTATAATCCTAAAATATGTTTGGTAATTAGCTAGCAAAGTTAGAGAGAGAGAGAGAGAGTAAAAGTGAGATAAAGCATTATATTAATAGCAAATTAACTAATTTCTCCATCAAATTAACATAATTACAAAATAACTAGTAATAGGCATTATTAACAAAATGTCCATTTAATTCTAGTTACTGGAGATTCATATCTTGCACGGTTTGACATGTCCGGTTCGATACCGACCGATACCCGATACTGCCCAATACCTTAATCATATACGAATCTTGTAAAGATTATCAAGGATTAGTTCCCACTCTGGATTGCATGATGAACTACTTCATTATCTGGTGGATTTCTGCCCCATCTATTGCTTACATGCATTCTCATACCAAATTTCCAACTATACTGGAATGCCTTAATCATATATATACGAATGTGTTTCCGAATGTAGACTCAATGATTTGTGTTGCAATCTGCTATTGAACTGTTCCCTCTAGAGTCTGTATTATGAATTTGATCCTAAAATAAAATCACATATGGCTAGCTATTAAGATGAAGGGGCTCATGAATGCTTTCTATTGATGCAATACCAGTGAACTACAATTTTAACGGTCCATCCCTTGTATTCATCAAAATCCCTATAACTGAAAAAAAACTAAACATCAGAAGAAATAAGAGAAAAGAATCCACACAAACAAAATTAGGGCAAAATTAGGGTTTTAGAATAGGAGTTCACCGAAGGTACTGTGAGGAGGATGCTGGCTATCACCCGAGTCAGAGGAGCGACTAGTATTGGAGGCGGGGATATGTGGATGGAGTCATCGGAGATGAGGAAGCAGAAGAGGGAGAGGATTTCTTAGGCTTTACATTGACATTTCGTTTGGTGGATGTGGGTTTATGTTTTCTCATATGCGGAGGGGGAGTATTTTTTACTTGGATTTTTCTCACTTATCATGTGAAATACACATGTATGATTTGAAACGAGTTTGGAATGGTATAAAAATGTATTGAATAAACTTTTTTTTTGAAAATTAACATAAAACATATTTGGAACGCTTATTTGATCTGGAACGTTTTTACTCAGTTCCAGAACCTAGGTACAAAAAATAAGTGTTCCAGATTGAAAAATGTCTAGTGTTCCTAATTTGTTATTTTGGTGTAGTTCCCGCTAAGAAGAAATCATTGATTTCGTGGACAAGAACGCTTGAGAAGCGAATCGGGTCATCTCGATGACCGAGATAAACGAAAGTAAGTTTGCCTCAGCCCACAACCTGCGTATTTGACGAATTACAATGTGCCTCGTGTGACCATTTCAGTCCCATGACACGAAGAAATAGCAACCAAGACGAAAAAACACTTGAATTGAATAAATACCATCAACTCTAAAATGAATGAAAAGTTATTCGATAAAATCGACCAAACGTATAAAGACACGGGACTTGGAAAGGTATCGAGTATAGTTCGGTGCCATCGAGTGGTAAAGCCATTCGATAGGGATTGTCTAAGAAACACGACGACACGAGTTAAGGAATGGTAGGATGACCTGCACTCAGGAAGTCTCGAGGACGAGACTTATTTTGAGTGGTGTATTATGTAATGACCCGCTCTGCCCTAGCGGAACGCCGATTTAAACGGCAAGTGCAACGACTCGAATGAGCCGTCGACCCGAAGAGTTGGCATCGACCAGATGAAGAATCGATACAAGGCTTACATTGGCCCGTCAAGATGAATCCAGACTTAGACTTTCAAAGGCGCGCTCGGAGTATCGCTTGGCCGATACGAACATCGCTAAGGTGGGTGGCTCCGATGAACCCATCTTTGCTTAGCCTAGACACATAACAATACAGACACTATTGCCAGAATCGCTAGGCGTCAACACCGCGCATGCTAATAAATGAATGACTCAATGCACCTAGCTAAGGGAATAATCCCATCTTGTATGCTTGTTTAGAACATGGAAAAGAACTCGGCAAATATAGAAACTCTCGTACCGCGCTCTACGCTCGTGCTAAGGCTCAAGCTTACATGCAAGTTTCCTATGCGATCAACAATGAAACAATAAACGGTTTACAACAAAGAAACGAAAGACTATCGACATAGTCGTTCCGAGTAGATTATAGCAACATTGGAAGACTTCGGGACCGACGAGTCGCCAAGGCGACTCCCGTACGGGGAGTTGCGTAATGAATGAATGAATGAACGAGTAAGTGAATGAATGAATCCACGAATGAATGACATGAATACGTGAAGAATGAAGGAATGTACGAACAAGTGAAAGAAAGACATGAAAGAGTGAAAGATAAGACATGAAAGAATGGTTAGCGACAGATATGACGGGCACGTGCAACGGGGCTCGCTACTCGCGCTGCACGGACGCCAACTTGGTCGATAACGCATTATGGCTCAAAGACAGCCGTTAAGTTAAATGACAAGACAATACGAAATGGTAGTGGACAAACGACACGGGCGATGGGGAGGAATATCGTGGCCGTCATGAGGAAGGATTCTGCGGCACGGGCAAGGGGGGGAATACCGTGGCCGGCCTAGGCGGAATCAGACATGGGGCTTACGGGCTACTTTGAGTGGGGGCTCGGCCACTCAAGGAGACGTAAGGCCAGTCATTTCAAGAGACTATCAAGGTGTACCAGCCATCACGCATCGATAGGTGAGAATGCCCAAGTGATGTCCTAAATGTCTTGTGATGCCAGCGACCCATGCAAGTAGATTAAGTGGACTATGCTGGTGGCAATCCACCTGCAAGTCCTTGTATTGAAACAAGTAGTCTAAGTTAACTAAATGAAGTGCCTCCTGAACATGCTTGAAATGTATCATCCTGAACATGCTCGAAATATAACACTTCTGAACATGCTCAAAATGTAACACTCCTGAACATGCTCGAAATGTAACACTCTGAACACGCTTGTGACGTGCTAGAACGTGCCTACGACGTGCTAGAACCTGAGACAGGGACACGCCCTTAACATTGAATGTTTACATGAATCACGTTAAATTACTACATATGAATTGTTGACTAACTTGGTTTACTTTGGACAGGGAAGGCCGGACGGTAAGTATGGGTAAGTCGTGCATGCATTTCCATGCAGATACTTGAATTCGGCAACACGAAATAGGTTACGAAATATGCCATGAAACTGATCCTAAGGCAAGATTAGAAAGACAATGAATGATAGACGGTGCACAAAAGTAAATGGAACGTGTTTGGTAATGATAACATTGTGGGCGAGCTAGCCTCCCCACCAGTGCATAACAATATACTGATAACCCCGCAGACTGCTTGCAGGATGCAGGATGCAGGAGACGTCGTCGGGTGCGGAGCTTTCCTCGAACGTGCTAAGGCGCGGAGCTATCTCTGGAGCCTTGGAGCATTGAAAGAAGCTGAAGCACCCTATACAGGACATAATGTATCGGAACATCGCCATGTATCATTCTATCTTGTAAGCCACTTGGCACGCCTTTTATGTTTCAGAGAGAGAGCTTGAGCGATTTGTAATATCGGCCTAGCGTCGCTTGTAAACTTCTTGAATATCAATAAAGAGTTTGAATTCTCTTCTACTTGTGTTCATTTACTTTCCGCTGCAAATGGGGACACTCTGTGCGACTCTGTGGCCTAGCTCAAAACGGCCGTTTCTGGACTTGGCCTTGTACGGGCGCAACCTAGGCCTGTGCGGCATCACGCCTTAGCGAGGACGATCGCTCCTATGGGAGCGGGGCGTGACACTTGTTACCAACATCGACGCACCCCCTTGCACCGACGTAAGGTGTCACGACCCGCTCTCGAATAATCGGACTCGAGTCGGACGCGCCCAGCCTTCGTCGTTGGACACGACGAAGTAAGCTATACCAATCTAGGGAAATCTATCCAGATAAACATGACAAGTACAAATCACACCATCTAAACGAATCCCAAATCCAGATACATGTCTCAGAATTATTACATTCCAGCAAATGAAAGTAAGTCTACTATTAAAATACAAGGAAATGTAAACTACTAAGGTAAAGCTCTAGGCTTCAGCAGCCTCTAAGTCAAGAGCAACTCCAGTTGGCTCTACTGCCTCTCGGCCATAATATGTGTCGCACAGAGCCTCCAACTCACCTGCAACATATCCTAGTCAGGAGCGGAGCAAAGTACAGTTCTAGGTAATGAACAAGAACATGATATGGAAATGAGTACAGGTGTACATGAAAATAAAATACAGGAAATGAACAGAAAAGTACAGGAATGTAGTATAGAAAATAAAGTACATGAACTACAGTACAAGAATATAAAGTACATAAAATATAAAGTACCGAAAATATAATGTACATGAATGAAACTATAATCCTGAAGTACAAGACATGATAAGTACACCATGTTTGAAATACATCTAGACCATGTGACCGGCTGGGGTGAGTACAGGAGCATGTACAGGAGTACATGAATATGGTACGACTTAGGGCCCGCGTGTACGATACGAGGCCTAAGCTATCTACATGAATATAGTAACCGGGGTTTGGTCACATGGCTAGTGTATTTCCCCACCCGACACAAGCAAGTTCAAGAATAGGAATAAGTACAGGGGTACAGGATATCGTGTCATGACGTGTCACAAGAAAGGTACAAGATACGTAAATGTACAAGACCGTAGAAAAGTACTTGCCTTGCTCTGGGTAGGTACAGGTAATCAGTAAGCTGGTTGTCCTCCTGGTTATTAAGTACAAGTTGATTTAATAACTGAACAAGTTCTAAATTATTATATCTTAACACTACAAATCATTAACAAAAATCTATTAAATGGTTAAGTTCTAGTTAGAGGAATATAGGTAGTATTATTATCCTATTGTCTTGTAACTTGCTAACTACAGGAATCAACCTTTATCTATTACAATTAAAATAATGGAAATAAGGAATCGTTAACAATATTAATAACTCTAACTATTTAAAAGATGCTATTTATTTAAACATAATTATTTGCTGAAGTAGTAACATAAACTAAATATTTCTTCTTTTCCTTCTTCTTCTTTATAGAATTAAAATCAAAAGATACTACTAAAGGATCCACCATGTGATACTACAAAATCTATTTAAAGGAAATAATCACTATCGAAAATAAGAAGCCAATAACCAAATCTAGTCCTGCTACCTCTACAGACCACTTCAAGCCTATTACTAAACAATTCATGCCATATTGATACAGCTCCTTCCTATACTGTATGGATGACCATTGGTTCCCAAACTCAAATAAAACTTTGTCATTACTTCCACCCAACCCTGTCCCAGCATCAATAAACAACAAAGTATAGCTGTAAATAGCTGGAGAGTATATGTAATTATCATCAGTTCATAATAAACAGACCCCAATCCCAACTCAACGAACAGTCATAGAGAGCCTCAAAAAGTGATGCATAGCTCTCTATGAAAATCAAACACATGAGTTCAGTTCAAAATTGCAACTCATAAGAATTATACAAATTATGAAAATATATAATTACAACCAAATCAATTTAAACAGAACAAAAATCCTGCACTCGATACTTCCCAGATCCGATCGACTCCCGCCCACGCAGATATGGACACGCAAATAGACACGAATCGGCTTGGTCACGCACCCACGAACACAGATAAAATGGACACAACCACGGCCAGCTACAGCAGACACGACACCGTATGGTACCA
The DNA here is from genome assembly GCA_029216955.1 of Iris pallida. Classification (NCBI taxonomy): domain Eukaryota; kingdom Viridiplantae; phylum Streptophyta; class Magnoliopsida; order Asparagales; family Iridaceae; genus Iris; species Iris pallida. The sequence goes on along the minus strand of JANAVB010020400.1, from coordinate 10,264,956 downwards.
GGTCACGAACAGGTCTCCGAGCCCCTAAGAGCGACACGAACATACACAACATAAAGAAATACAACTCTTATTGAAGAAAACACCATCAACAGAAAATAGAAGAAAAATCGGAGAAAGGAATACCTGAAGGAATCGGAATTAAGCAAGAACACTGACTACAAATTCCTCTTCAGATCAGTGAGTCACAAATAGCCTACTCAATCGAAGATAATCCGATCTGGCTTGAATAGTAGATCTTCACCCAAAAATAGAACATGTCAAGGAATCAGCTGCTAAAATCGATTACGACAGTATCAACTATCAATTGAAATCACATCAAAATTGGAATAAAATGAACTCACCCGATCCGTACTCGATCTGTACAGTGGTACTCAAGGTCGAACCAAAAAATTTGTTCAAACAAGCGATCTGGATTCCCGAGCAGAACGTAGTTCTCCAACAAGAATTCGACCTAGCTTCGAGTACTCGAGCTGTCAACCATGAATCGGACACAACTTTAAAGCAGGAACGATCGATACGAGACACGAAATCGAGAGTTTAAGAGAAAGGAAATGACTCAACCGAACTCACCTAGCAATGATCGGAACACTAGAGGAATCGCCGCCCCGCCGACGTAGGAGATCGACCACAGCCGTTCCCACAAAATTGTCGAGAAAGAGGACAGGAAAGACTGCCTCTATCGATCGTGTGCCCCCTAGGAGGGTTGTCGACGAGCTGGTGCTGCCGCCTAGGCCGCCGGAGCTGTGCAGATCGCCGCCGTGGACGCCATCTCGGTAACCTCGCCGTCGTCGAACTGCAGATGCTGTCGCCAAGGGGGTGGCACTGTTGTCGGAGAGTAGTGCTAGATGCCAGTACTCGGTGAGCTTTCGGTCGCCAAGGCCAGCTCCGTCGCCGCCGATGAATTAGGGCTAGATCCGATCAATTGGGGAAGAGGACTCGGAAAGAATTGGAAATGAGAAGTGAGGAGAGTGAGTCTCTCTCCTCCTCATTCAACTTAAATAAAGGAAAAGGGATTTTTGCAAATTACCCCCTCCACCATTGGTACATTATTAAATAAACCCATGCCCTTTCTATAAATTGCATTAAACAAAAAAAATCAGTTAGAAAGTTGTTTTAAAATAAGTGGGGACCACTAAATTAGTTGTAACAAACTTTCAAATTTTAAAATTCCTGCTCCCAATTTCTTTCCTCCAAAAATACTCATAAACTGTATATATATTTATAATAAAAGAAATGAAGTATTATTAAATTTTTTTTAAATTCCACTAAAATTAGGAAAAGTGGAGTTACAAATCTCTTTCCATTGAAAATTTCGTCCTCGAAATTCGAAGACCCACAAAGTAAATCTCAGAATCACAAAAAGGTTCAAACACTAGTCATTTATTGAAAATAGAATTTTTCGAACATTAGAATACAATCAAGCAAATAGGCTAGGATAGCGCTCTCGCATCTCATCTTCGCGCTCCCATATGGACTCTTCCGGAGAGTGGTGTCTCCACATGACGCGGACAAGTGGAATAGTATGGTTCCGCAGGCGCTTCTCCCTCCGATCAAGGATCTTCACTGGCTGCTCCTCGTAGGTCAAGCTTGGACCCACCTCTAGCTCTGAATAGTCCACCACATGGCTCGGATCTAGAATATAGCGTAGAAGCTGGGACACGTGGAAGACGTCTTGAACTCCCTCTAAACTAGCTGGAAGTGCTAGTCGATATGCCACCTTGCCAATCCGTACAGTCACGTCGAAAGGCCCGATGAATCTTGGACTGAGCTTCCCGCCTCTGGCAAATCTGATGACGCCTCTAGTCGGTGAGATCTTCAAGAACACTCTATCTCCAACCGCAAACTCCAGTGGTCGTCTGCTGCTGTCCGCCCAGTGCTTTTGCCGATCTTGCGTAACTCTGAGATGCTCCCTGATCAGTCTGACTTTCTTAGATGAGTCCACCACCATCTCTGGCCCAAGCAAAGCCCTCTCGCCAACGTCGTCCCAAGATAAAGGCGTGCGACATCTTCGCCCAGACAGTGCCTCGAACGGAGTCATCTCTATGCTACCATGATAACTGTTGTTATAGACAAACTCTACTAGATGCAAATGATCCTCCTACGAACCGCCGAAGTCGAGTGCGCAAACCCGCAATATGTCCTCTAATGTCTGAATGGTCCTCTCGGACTGCCCATCCGTCTGTGGATGATAGGCGGTGCTGAACTTCAACTGTGACTCCAAGCTCAGCTGTAGACTCCTCCAAAAGTGTGATGTAAAGCGACTGTCTTTGTCTGAAATGATGCTCACCGGCACCCCGTGAATTTGAACAATTTGTCGCATGTAGAGGTCGACAAGCTTCTCGATCGACAGCCCAACCTTGAACGGAATGAAATGAGCAGACTTCGTCAGTCTATCCACGATAACCCAAATAGCATCCTTGCCACTGGGCGTGCACGGTAAACTAGAGGCAAAGTCCATGGTGATGTGCTCTCACTTCCATTTCGGAATAGGTAAAGGCTGGAGTAATCCTGCTGGTCTCTGGCGCTCTACCTTGACTTGCTGGCACACAAGGCATCTGGAAACAAATCTGGCAACCTCTTTCTTCATCCCATACCACCAAACATACTCTCGTAGATCCTTGTACATCTTGGTAGATCCAGGATGAATAGAATACTGCGACTGGTGGGCTTCCTACATAACTTCCTCCCGTAAATCCTTGGGCACACACAACTGATTTTTGTGCCTCAGGGATCCATCCTCTGCAATAGTGAAGTCGTCGAGCAATCCTGTCTCTGCCTGGCCTCTGAGACATCAGAGTCCCTTATCTAGAAACTGGGTCTCCTTGATCTTCTCAAACAGTCCTGACTGTATCTACATGTGCATCAGCTGCCCTCCAACTCCTGGTAGAACAATCTCGATCCCCAGACTCTCGAGATCCTCCAAAAGATGCCGATCTATAGTAAGAAACATAGCAACAGGATATCGACTAAGAGCATCTGCTACCACATTCGTCTTCCCAGGGTGATACTGCAGATAGATATCGAAATCCTTCATGAGTTCCGGCCATCTGTGCTACCTCATATTCAACTCCTTCTGAGTAAAGACATACTTCAGGCTTTTGTGGTCCGTGAAGATGTCCACTCTCTCTCCATACAAGTAATGCTTCTACAGTTGTAAGGCAAAAATGACTGCTGCAAGCTCCAAGTCATGTGTAGGGTAATTTTTCTCATGACGCCTCAACTGTCTAGAAGCATAAGCAATGACCCTTTTGTTCTGCTCAAGCATACATCCCAAGCCTTTCCCTAAAGCATCGCTGTAGATGACGAATCCTTTCGATCCAGATGGTAAAGCTAGAACTGGTGCTGTAGTGAGTCTTCTCTTTAATTCTTCAAATGCTGACTGGCAGGCGTCGCTCCAGATGAACTCCTTGTCCTTCCGCGTAAGATTGGTCATCGGCTCCGCTATCTTGGCAAAATCCCTCACGAACTTCCTGTAGTATCCTACTAGCCCCAGGAAACAAAGAATCTCTGCTACTAACTTGGGAGGTGCCCATACTTCCACTGCTTCAATCTTCTTGGGATCCACAGAAATCCCCTCTCCAGTCACCACGTGCCCCAAGAACTCTACTCTATCTAAGAAGAACTCGTACTTCGAGAGCTTCCCGTACAGCTTCTTCTTCCGCAAAATCTCTAACACAATCTGCAGGTGCTCCACATGCTCCTCCTTGGTCTTCGAATATATCAGAATGTCGTCAATGAAAACTACGACAAACTTGTCTAAATACTTGTGAAAAACTTTATTCATCAAGTTCATAAACATTGCTGGGGCGTTGGTGAGTCCGAACGGCATCACTAAGAACTCATACTGGCCGTATCGGGTGTTGAAAGCTATCTTCGGAATATCCTGCTCCCGAACCTTCTTCTGATGGTATCCCGACCGAAGGTCAATCTTGGAAAAGACCTTGACTCCACTAAGCTGGTCAAACAGCTCATCAATCCACGACAAAGGGTATTTATTCTTGATGGTGATGTTATTGAGTGCACGGTAATCAATACACATCCTCACAGTCCCATCTTTCTTGGGTACGAAGAGTACCAGTGCTCCCCAGGGTGAAATACTGGACCGAATAAACCCTTACCCTCCAACTCATCAATCTGGGCCTTCAATTCTGCAGCTTCCTTCGGGTTGATCTTGTAGCTATGCTGGAACTTTAACGCTGATCCGGGTACTAGGTCGATGCTGAACTCCATATCTCGATCTGGCGACAATCCTGGCAACTCCTCGGGGAATACGTCAAGAAACTCTGCAATCAGTGGATGTGGCAACTCCTGGTCTTCTGCAACTGCTCCGAAGTATACCCCCTCTGGCCTTTCTGCAACTCGTCTGCTGATCTCAAATGGTGGAACTCCAGGCGGGCTGAAAGTCACCTTCCCCTCATGGCAGTCTATTACGGCAAACTGCTCGCTCATCCAGTCGATGCCGAGGACTATATCAAATTCGGGCAATGGTATCACTCGAAGTCGAGCCCTAATCTCCCTTCCAGCTATAGTGATAGGGAAATCCACCATCTCACTGACTGACACTACCCATCCTCCTGTCATAATCCGACAGTTCCTCCTAGTGGACTTAGGTGTGAAGCCGTGTCTATGCAGAAACTCATATGATACAAAGCTATGTGTGGCTCCAGAATCAAACAATACAATGGCAGGAAAAGAATATAAAATTATAGAACCTGGGATCACATCTGGTACTGCCTCATCCTCCTTAACTGCAGCCATGACGTAAGCACGTCTCTGCTGTGGTGGTCCCCTCTGCTGCTGGTACTGTACAAAATGCTGCTACTGAGTAGATAAAGCCGGAACCCTCTGTGGTACAGCTGGTAGAGCTCTGGGTGGTGCAGGTAGTGGTCCTCCAGCTCCTCGAGGTCCTCCTGTCAGTCTAGCTACAACCTGTGGACAGTCCCTCATCTGGTATGCTTCTGATCCGTAGAATAAGCAGAGCCGAGCCTCTTGCGGCACTCGTCGAAGCGGTGCCCCGACCGGTAACAGAATGTGCAAGTAACTGCTTGCAGCTATCTCTGAGGCTGATGTGCATGAGCTCTGGCTGGACGATGATGCTGCTACGCCGACTGCTGTAGCCTCGCTTGAACCTGAGTCTGGACCCTCTTCGCTGGTGTCTGGAAACTGCTGCTGCTAATATCCCGGTCCCTCTTCAGCTTCGGATCTGCCTCCTTCTCAACAGCCTGAGCAATCTTGAGGATGCTCGCATACGTCGTCGCTTGACTAATCGCCACCGCGTGCCGCAGCTCCTGGTGAGACCCTTCTTGAATCTCGAAGCTCTGTCCTCCGGTGCTCTGACTAGGTTCTCCGCAAACCTGCTGAGCCTAGTAAACTCTGAAGTGTACTCCGCAAACATCATAGTCCCCTACTGCAGCATCTCGAACTGCATCCTTAGCTCATCTCGCTCCACATCAGGGAAAACTTCTCCTTGAATAGAGTTTTAAAATCTGTCCAAGAAACCTGGTGCTCCGCCAACTGGGGCTCCTCCCGGTACCAAGCTCTGGCCAAATCAAAGAGTCGCATGCTCGCCACCTCCACCTTCAGGTCATCCGGGATCCGTGCCATCTTCAGGGTCCTCTCCGCATTCTCCAGCCACTCGTCCGCATAAACGAACCCCTCATTGCCCCAAAAGTCCATCGGGCAGAGGTTCTGGTAGTCCCTGGCCGTCCATGGTCTCGATGCTGCTGGTGCTGCAGGTGCTGTTGGAGCTGGTGCTTCCGACTCTCTGGTCCTGAGCGCATCTACAACTGTCGCCCGAAACTGCGCCGCCTGGTGGTTCTGGGCCTCCATAAACTGCTGGAACATAGCCATCACCTGAGCGCCGTCAAAAGTCATCGTCGGGGGCAGCGGAGGAAATATAGAGGTAGTGGCGGAAGCTGATCCAATGGAACGTCTGGTGCAGGCTGATCCGAGCTGCCTGCAACTCCCGACTGATCAACGGTCTTCCTCGTAGCGACCATCCTGCAACAAAAGAAACTTCGTGATTGATAAAAACCTAACCTACCAAAAAATGTAAATGTTTATAATATCCATATATACCCGATGTACCCGATTTCCTATGCTGTGATTCAAGTTTCCCTAGTTTAATCAAGTCCCCCAATAGTACTCTAATACCTAGGTACTATTAGGACTGATCTGCATGGGCCACCACTAAAAACATGTCTAGACCCGCTCCCGAATAATCGGACTCGAGTCGGATATGCCCAGCCTTCGTCGATGGACACGACGAAGTAAGCTGTACCATTCAAGGGAAATCTAACCAGATAATCATGACAAGTACAAATCACACCATCTATAAACGAATCCCAAATCCAGATACATGTCTCAGAATTATTACATTCCAGCAAATGAAAGTAAGTCTACTAGTCTCAAAATACAAAGAAATGTAAACTACTAAGGTAAAGCTCTAGGCTTCAGCAGCCTCTAAGTCAAGAGCAACTCCAGCTGGCTCTACTGTCTCTACTGGCTCTCGGCCATAATATGTGTCGCACAGAGCCTCCAACTCACCTGCAACATATCATAGTCAGGAGCAGAGCAAAGTACAGTTCTAGGTAATGAACAAGAACATGATATGAAAATGAGTACAGGTGTACATGAAAATAAAATACAGGAAATGAACAGGAAAGTACAGGAATGTAGTACAGGAAATAAAGTACAGGAACTACAGTACAGGAATATAAAGTACAGAAAATGTAAAGTACCGAAAATATAATATACATGAATGAAACTATAATCCTGAAGTACAAGACATGATAAGTGCACCATGTTTGAAATACATCTAGCCCATGTGACCGGCTGGGGTGAGTATAGGAGCATGTACAGGAGTACATGAATATGGTATGGCTTAGGGCCCGCGTGCACGATACGAGGCCTAAGCTATCTACATAAATATAGTAACCGGGATTTGGTCACATGGCTAGTGTATCCCTACCCGACACAAGCAAGTACAAGAACAGGAATACATGAGTACAGGGGTACAGGATATCGTGTCATGACGTGTCACAAGAAAGGTACAAGATATGTAAATGTACAAGACCATAAAAAAGTACTTGCCTTGCTCCGGGAAGGTACATGTAATCAGTAGAGCTGGTTGTCCTCGTGGTTATTAAGTACAAGTTGATTTAATAACTGAACAAGTTCTAAATTATTTATATCTTAACACTACAAATCATTAACAAAAATCTATTAAATGGTTAAGTTCTAGTTAGAGAAATATAGGTAGTATTATTATCCTATTGTCTTGTAACTTGCTAACTACAGGAATCAACCTTTATCTGTTACAATTAAAACAATGGAAATAAGGAATCATTTACAATATTAATAACTCTAACTATTTAAAAGATACTATTTATTTAAACAAATTATTTACTGAAGTCGTAACATAAGCTAAATATTTCTTCTTTTCCTTTTTCTTCTTTAGCATTAAAATCAAAAGATACTACCAAAGGATCCACCATGTGATACTACAAAATCTATTTAAAGGAAATAATCACTATCGAAAATAAGAAGCCAATAACCAAATCTAGTCCTGCTACCTCCACAGACCACTTCAAGCCTATTACCAAACAATTCATGCCATATTGATACAGCTCCTTCCTATACTGTATGGATGACCATTGGTTCCCAAACTCAAACAAAACTTTGTCATTACTTCCACCCAACCCTGTCCCAGCATCAATAAAACAACAAAGTATAGCTGTAAATAGCTGGAGAGTATATGTAATTATCATCAGTTCATAATAAACAAGACCCCAATCCCAACTCAATGAACAATCATAGAGAGCCTCAAAAAGTGATGCATAGCTCTCTATGAAAATCAAACACATGAGTTCAGTTCAGAATTGCAACTCATAAGAATTATACAAATTATGAAAAAATAGAATTACAACCAAATCAATTTAAACAGAACAAAAATCCTGCACTCGATACTTCCTAGATCCGATCGACTCCCGCCCACGCAGATATGGATACGCAAATAGATACGAATCGGCTTGGTCACGCACCCACGAACACAGATAAAATGGACACAACCACGGCCAGGTACAGCAGATACGACACCGTATGGTACCAGGTCACGAACAGGTCTCCGAGCCCCCAAGGGCAACACGAACATACACAACATGAAGAAATACAACTCTTATTGAAGAAAATACCATCAACAGAAAATAGAAGAAAAATCGGAGGAAGGAATACCTGAAGGAATTAGAATTAAGCAAGAACACTGACTACAAATTCCTCTTCAGATCAGTGAGTCACAAATAGCCTACTCGAACGAAAATAATCCGATCTGGCTTGAACAGTAGATCTTCACCCAAAATAGAACAGATCAAGGAATCAGCCGCTAAAATCGATTACGACAATATCAACTATCAATTGAAATCACATCAAAATTGGAATAAAATGAACTCACCTGATCCGTACTCGATCGGTACAGTGGTACTCAAGGTCGAACCGAAAAATCCGTTCAAACAATAAATATGGATTCCCGAGTAGAACATAGTTCTCCAACAAGAATTCGACCTAGCTTCGAGTACTCGAGCTGTCAACCATGAATCGGACACAACTTTAAAGCAGGAACGAATGATACGAGACACAAAATCGAGAGTTTAAGAGGAAGGAAATGACTCAACCGAACTCACCTAGCAATGATCAGAACACTAGAGGAATCGCCGCCCCGCCGACGTAGGAGATCGACCACAGTCGTTCCCCAGAATCGTCGAGAAAGAGGACAGGGAAGACTACCTCTATCGATCGTGCGCCGCCTAGGAGGGTTGTCGACGAGCTGGTGCTGCCGCCTAGGCCGTCGGAGCTGTGCAGATCGTCGCCGCGGACGCCATCTCGGTAACCTCGCCGTCGTCGAACTGCAGATGCTGTCGCCAAGGGGGTGGCATTATTGTCGGAGAGTAGTGCTAGATGTCGGTACTCGGTGAGCTTTCAGTCGCCAAGGCTAGCTCCGTCGCCGCCGATGAATTAGGGCTAGATCCGATCAATTGTGGAAGAGGACTCGGAAAGAATTGGAAATGAAAAGTGAGGAGTCTGAGTCTCTCTCCTTCTCACTCAACTTAAATAAAGGAAAAGGGATTTTTGCAAATTATACCCTCCACCATTGGTACATTATCAAATAAACCCATGCCCTTTCTACAAATTGCATTAAACCAAAAAAATCAGTTAGAAAGTTGTTTTAAAAAGTGGGGACCACTAAATTAGTTGTAACAAACTTTCAAATTTTAAAATTCCTACTCCCAATTTCTTTCCTCCAAAAATACTCATAAACTATATATATTATTTATAATAAAAGAAATGAAGTATTATTAAAAAAATTTAAATTCTACTAAAATTAGGAAAAGTGGAGTTACACAAGGTGAATATGCCTACCATTTTTTTCTGGCATGTTATAAGTGCTCATTGTACAGGATCTCTGTGTGCCTACACTTTCAACACACCGGCCCCTATCTATATGAAGATCACTGACATTCATCACGTCAGAATAGACTTATTTTTGTCTCATGCATTGCGATGCCACCCATTTATCCTAGGTTATGAGCCTTTCTGAATGTCCCACAATGCTCGTGCTCCCTTAGCCACAATAAACATTCCTCCTAGGCCGAACAGTCCCAATGCCCCTGCGCACCTGTTCGAGGAAAACAACCTCTGTACGGGTTAATTCAAATCCATTTGATCATACAACATGCAACTACTCATACAACCAAACATAGTCCGAGTCCGAAACTCAGACTTCGTATCATTTTATATTTTTCACATCATCTTTCTATGTTCTCACATTCTTTGTATAATTTCGTTCTTCCGATGTTTCAATGCATCGATTCAATATTCGAGTGAATGACCCTAAGGTCCCAAGCATTCAAGACAGCACACCATATTCAATAATTATTCGATATCCTACGACTCGTACATTCAATGCTTATCTCGATTCTGTATTTCCATGTTCTAGGACTTAACTTTAATGATGATTAGTGCATTTGATGCACGCTGACATGATCTTGCAATGTGCTAGACTTAAGTTTATTCTCTCCAACTCGTGCACTTGACGCACGCCTCGATAGAGTATTTAATATTATATCGCTCGTGCACGGAGGCACTCGTACCGATATAGTCTTTCCATGTTCTAGCCTTCTAATTCGTACGCAGGGGTACAAACGACACGTGCATTGAGGCACTCGTCGATACAGTTATCCCATGCTCATATGGCTTGCGCACCGAGGCGCTCACCTTTGTAGTATTTCGATGTTCTATAGGGACTCGTACATTTGATGTATGTTTCAGTTCAATTGTTCTATTTTAGTGTTCGACACTTACTATGTTCATCTCTCAATCGAGCCACGCCAGTGGTCTCGATAGGTTAAATTAGCACATAATGGTACATTTTAATTGGCATGATAGAGTAGGAAAGAAGGGGCAAAGTCCTTCCACCTTAAGCCGATACGCCTTGTTATTTTGTCGAGCTGATGCGGCTCAATTTTATAACTTCGTTGCACGGCCAACTCTTTTGACTTAGCCATTCGAGCACTTCGTGCTTCATTAAATTATCCGACCGATTTGGCTTACCTTGCCTATATCTCAGTCCATTATGAGGCGATGATTTGGTTTTACAGATACCATTGCAAATAAGGCAAAATATTTACCTCTTATATTTCAGCATAAAAGCATAGCCTACATATGAAACCAACCAAAAATAATTAATCATTCGAATCGAACTTATGCGGTGCATTGATTCGATTTCTTAGAATCTTTGAACTGACTCAATGCTTTCTCTCGGACCAACTTAACACTTGCATCGATCTTACTCGATGCATTCCTCGGGTAAACGTAATTCTTTGCATCGATTCATATTGATACATATTTTGGGTTATCGCAACTCTTTGAGTTAACGACCAAGCATAATACACCATGTGGAGCGGGGCATTACATTACACCTTTCCTACATAAAATCATAACCCTAATTTTCTTCTTTCCCACATAGAAGATAGAAGAGAGGAGGAGTGAAAGAGAAGGGAAGTTCGACGGAGAAGGGGGCACGGCGACGGTGGTGGTGGTCAGGCTCGAGTAGAGCGAAGAAAAAGTGGAGATGGTGATGGTGATGGAGATGGAGGCTAGTGGGAGCAATAATTTTCTAAAAATAAAAGAAATAGGTAATGGGAAGGAAAAAGGGAGATGTGGTGGTGATGATGATGATAAGTATGATGGTGGTGGTGCTCGAGGTTGTGGAGAAGAGAAAAAGAGGTGGCGGTGATGGGAGCTCGATCCGAGCAGAGAAGGAAGGGATAGCGTAGTGGTTTCCTCTCTAATTGTTGTAATGTTCTTCATTGTAATGCTCTGTTTAGCTCAGTTCAACCTATCACTCCCCGTTCCCAATATATATCTTTGTTACATGTTTCCCGCAAATGGTATCTGGTATCTGTACACGTGCACCTGTGATCCTTTATTTTGCACCTGATCATAGCATGAAACGGTAACTCATCGTGGAGTAGTTTTCCATCCCTTGTCTTTGTTTGGTTGTAGGCGTCATTCACTACTTCGATGATAGGATTTCTGGACCGTGTTGTGGTTAGGATTTTAATTCAGTAATTATTAGTTATAGCATGTAACAATTAACAGGTCATATTAGCCACATGGTTAGGGCATGCAAGGATTAGGATTTTATGAACTCACCTACCCCCACTATAAATATTCTATTCCTCTCTCTCTCTCTCCTCTCTCCTCTCATTAACCCCCATTCAATTCCCTCAACCACTTTTAGGCAAGTACACCTTGCTCAAATGGAGAGATTTCTTGCATTTTATTTCTTAATTATTCCTTTGATATTATTAGTCTAGAATGTTCCTTTCCTCATTCTCTACATGTTTAGTACTTGGTGTTTTTAATTTTAATGGATGTTTTGTGTAGATCTAAGTTTCTAAAAATAGAGTTTATGGGATATAGTGGTTTTGATCTATAAAACTTGGTTGTTTTCGAAAAATAGTGGTTCCATGTTGCAGAGAATTTGATTTCATTCAATTTTGGCTTTTATTTCGCTCGATTCCGAGTCCTATAGCCCAAGTTATGGACATTGGAAGTTAAAAACTCTATGGCCAAAAGCTTGCTGCTGGCAGGGACGACGAATATCCACGCGCGCTTCGCATGCCGCATCATTTCTGTGCATGAGCGTGCGCCATTCACGCGCTATGCACCATCCGCTGTGCGCCATTCACGCTGTACGCCATTCGCGTGTTGTGTTCTATTCGCGCGCTGTGCGCCATCCACTCTGCGTCGTTCGTGCTGTGCACCATTCGCGTTGTACACCATCCGCTGTGCACCGTTCGCATTGTGCGCTATCTGTGCCTTGTACGCTATTCCCATGCCCCTGTACGCTATGTCCCCTCGTGCGCTGTCCTCTCGCACGCTTCACATTTTTGTGCACGCTGTATGCCTGCACGCCTCCCGTACCCGAGTGCCCCGCGTGTTTGACCTATGAGCCCGTGATCCCAAGTGACCTATGTGCCTAGTGGGTGACTATGTGACTTGACTTTGTTCCTGGCCGGACTACCGGTGCATGTACTAGTAAATTCTATGTGTGTACTGAGGTACAACCTATGTGTGCACTGATGTGCTATCCTTCGTGCTAAGCGATCCAATGCGTTATATATCAGTACATTCAAAATTTACAGCACATACATGATAAATGGTCAGTGATAATTACGTGGTGTGTTGATTGTTGAGTGATGCATTACACTAAGAATGGATCCATATGTGGGACTCCATAAGCCAGTACGGATTCTTACTTAGGGTACTCGTACTAATGTACGACAACTAGGGGATGATTATGTGCCCACGATATGTGAAATCCAAAAGCAACATAGGGTTTAACTAAACAACTCAATCTAGTAGATGCATGGAGAGGGACAGAATCTCGAGATCGTGTCATACTAGCCACCCAAGGACCCGTCCTGATGTGTCGGGTTGGCCGCCACGGATATTGCTAATCTGCCTATAGTGGATGACAATATTCGACTCCTACGTGCTATGAGTTATATGTTCCGTACGGTAGCCTTTCGAGGGGTCCGATGCATAATCAATGTGATACGCATTACAGGATCGGATTGGCTAGCCCTGCTGGAAATGACACAATCTGAGGATTCATATAACAGCACTGTGGGGATAACCCCGCCAAATATAGAAAGTTATAGGAATGATTGGCCGCTCGTAAAACGACTTGGTTGTGATCTGTATCTTCTGTCAATAGCCGAGGAACGTAGACTGTCATGGTGCATGGTCCAACTCATGTCCTTCCTTGGTTGTTGGGTTAGGCCATCGTGCTATAACAGGTTATGGTCCAAAGTTACGACCATAAGTCCATAACTTGACCAAGGTTATAGGATATATCTTATCTCGATACAATATTGGCACCGTTTGTCCTTGTCTGGTTGTAATGGTGCTGTATGGTCTCGATGATACGTTATAAGCCTATAACTCCTGAGTAAAGTCTTATTATTAATTATTATTATGCTTGGGTTTTGTATCTCTCTTATGTGCTCTCTTGTGGTACTTGCTATTAGGGACTGACCCCGCTGGTTTTGTTTGGCTAGATCACATAGCAGAGCCCGAGGATACAGTCTTCTTTCCTGACAACAATGGTGCATACTAGGAGCATGACCGTCAAAGGACTCGAGTGGGTTTCTTCTCCACCACTCCATTATTATTAATTTTGTTCTGGCATTTAGTCACCGGCACATGTTTAGCCGGTTATTCTGGATATTTAGTTTCCATGCATAATTGTAATTAAATCAGATTGTAGGTGAATATGATTATGTACTTATGACTCTCTGGGGCTAGCTGACTTATAAAGCTAGCTCCTTATGATCATTTTGATGAAGCATCGGGGACGTCTTACAACTTTATCCTATATGTTCATTAATTATTGTTTTCCTGTTTTCAATGATTGATACATAGATGTAATGTATGACCCTAGGCGACTTGATTGTAGTATACACCCCTTGTCTCTTGACAGCCGTGACCGCTGTGTGAAGTCTTCGTACCTCATACGTGTAGCTGGCCATGTTCGTCCCCGTATTTCGGTACTTGGGCATGACAAGGTTTTAGTGGTGGCCCATGCAGGTCTCCTTTTCAGACTTGTGGGGTGTTATTATTATAGGAGTCTCAATCAAAACATGTTCTGTTTGATCTCTTGCCTCGTCTTCTCTTTCCTCACCTTGATTGTAATTTGATTTGCATCCTTAAATCTTCCTCGTCCTGTCATTTGATATCATATATCTTTTCCTATAGGGGTGCTTCTTTCTCAGTAGCTGGCGAGGCCAACGTAGAAGAACGTTAAACAAACCATGGCTCGACGGGGCAGTAACAGGAAGGAATGCCTCCTCCTGGTCAGATTCGGGTAGAGATTATGTCAAAGCCAGTAGAGCAGCAGTGTCATGACCCGCACCCACTGTGAGGGTACGAGTATGTAACAACGCCTAGCCTACGCCGCAGTGTCGGCGGTAGAACGTTGTCCTAGGTCACAACATCAAACAGTTTAAGGTAATGAACAGTTATACTCCCTGAATGGGGGTGACATAACAGAATATATCTCAATCACAACTAAGGTAGAACAGGATAAAGGTAGATAGATAATAAATATCCAGGACAGAAGAAATCACAGAGTTACAATCCAGAAGTCTAAGTGTCTAAAATAAAAACATATCCCAAAATATCTCAGAATCTATATACAGTGATCCAGAAAAGTAAAGACATCCTAGTCTAAGGAGTGTCATCCACTGCTAGTAGGTCCTTGTCACTAGTGATGTCTAATGCTGCACCAAGAGGGGTAGACACCAGAGCCTCATCATTCACTGTAAAATTTTCAACAGGTCCAGTCAGAACGGGAGCGAGCACAGTACATCTCAACAAATCATAACAGGTTAGGAATATAAACATGCTAGAGAGTAAGATACAGGATCTGAAGAAATAACATGATAAAAAAGGAAGACTGTAAATAAATAGCTACAGTATATAGAGAACTAATAGTGACTAGTGATTCAGAGCACAAGATGGTTATGTAAACGGCACGATGTTGTACACTAGTAATCTACAGAGGTTGTACATGAGTAATCTACTGGATTGAATACATAACCACTTCTACTCCCCCCGTCCCAATCAATACACAAGGATCTAGCTAAGTTATGTTATTGTACACGAAGGTCATGTGAATACATGATTATACACGATTCACACGTTTCGTACACGAATGTCACAAATACAAGGAGTACACGATGTTCACGATAAAGTACACGAACAAGAATACCCGATGTATCCGCTAAGGGGATAACATTGCCCAACAAGATCCATATAGTACTAATCCGTGTTTCCAACATGTCAGCATCATGTAAAGTAATCTAAAGCAGAAAATATACTCCTAATGCAGGATATGAAATGATCAGAGAATGTACTCGCCTGTAACCTGAGAATCTGGAGAATATATACTGTCCGAGGAGTGGTGTCTGGCTCCTATTAGAACAGTACAAGTCACAACAAGTCCAGAATGGTAATAAGATGCACTACAATGCATTCTACATGAATCTAGGTCAATCTAGACCAAAGTCAACTCTTGGTCAACTCTGGTCAACCCTAGAAGTCAAACTAGGTCAACCAAGTCAAACCTAAGTCAAACAAGTCTACACTAGTCTAGCAAATCTATTCTAGGTCTAACAAGGCTATACAAGACCAATCTAGACTTACTAGGCAACAGACACACACATAGGCCATAGCCTATATCATGCCTATGAGCCAAACCATAAATCACATGACCACATGACCTTATCTATATCTAAAATAATACACATAATGATATGTTATATAATACAACATAGAAATACACTAGCATATAGGCTACCTATATACACATCACACATACATTATATGTCAAATATATATATTGATACACACACATTATATAGGATACATATATGTATATCTCACAAATATATATACATGTATATATTTACTCATACATAGAGAAATAGGAAATGGATGTGTATGTGTTCAAGTGTGGGTGTGAGTGCCACATATATATGCTAATGTGTGTGTCATGAGTGAAGTGAGGGTTCAAGAGAGTTGTGTGTGTATGTTAGTGAGACATGAGAGTGTTTGATATAACATGTGTGTGTGTGTGATACATGGCATGAGGGTGTGTGTGTGAAGCACTTGTGTGTGTTAGGCATGAGAGGGTGTGAGAAATCCTGAAATCAGGAACAGTGAGCAATAGGCAAACCAGTGAGATTCTCAATCTAGGAACTCATGTGACAGTTCCATAGGAATAGAAAAATTAGTGCATTGCAAGGCTGAAAACAGTGGCAATTCATAATATGAAAACTGGAAGAGATCTCAGGTATTAGGCAATACAGTATACATAAACCCAAATCCCAGTTTTGACAGTTCAATGAAATCACATTGACAGTTTAAACATGAATTAAACATTTATTTTATCTCAGCTTATAGGAATCAGAAAAACTCAGGTTGAAAGACTAAACCATTTCAGTTCAGCCTATCTCAGGAATTAAGGAAATCAGTGAACCATGTTTAAAGAAACAGTTCAGAAAAACAGGAAATCAATTAACATGTAAATCATTACAGGTTAAATAGGAAATGAAACCATGACAGGAACATAGTCCCATTTCTAAGAAGGAAAGGAAACCAATTCCAGTTAAATAACAAAACCAATCTATTTCAGTTTAGCATTTAGAGACTACATTCCCAGTTAAAGTTAAGGAAACAGGAGATTAGCTAAGCCTATTTAGTTTAAAATTGAATCAATCATTCATTTCAATCTCAGTTGAATTAAAGAAGGAAAGGACACTAAATTCTCAGGTTTTAGAAAACCATTCTCAGTTTAACAGTGAACATAGTGTTCCTAGGAAAAACAGGGAACACATTGAATACATTTGTGTAGCAGTGACCTGTGTACCATGTCAGTGATATAAGAATGAGTATTTCTCAGGAAATAGGAAAATCAATTACAGTCCATAGGCCAACTGAACTCAATCAAACCAACACCATATCAGCTTTTTCATTTGAAACTCAACCAAAAGTTCAAAACCCCATTCTCCTATCAATAGTCACATTCGAATGTAAATACTGATCTAACATGAACAACCAATCATGTGAAGATCATAATTCAGTGAAGAACATAATTAAACAGGGATTTAATAGTTAGGACTATACTGAAAATACAAGTATCAGAAATGGTATCAGCCGAATGGCTTTAATCCCCTATTCGAATCACATTCACAACAAATACCCAAACTAATCATGCAACTCAATCTAACAAAGATTATACATTATATTAGGACCTATTTAACAATTTAAAACCACTAATTAAACATTTAAAACCGAGAGAAAACAAGAACACAAACAGTGCACAGCTCAATACACTGCACATGCACAGTGCACGCACGAATCCGTGTCCGACATGACACGAGAGTTCGTGAAACCCTAGGAACCTCATGTCAGTCATGAGTATGACACGTGTGTCAAATTTCATGAGCCAAAGTATCGTGTGCACAGCGCAGTCGTACCCGAGCAGCAGGAAAAGCAGCCTGTCCACGCGCGCACGTGCAACCGCGTGTCTTTGGCGACTCGACACGACACTAAACATGCTCAGTACACTAGAAACACATAACCGAGAGTAAAACCCTAATTCCTATTCAATTACATCTCAGAAAATGGATCGAAATGCCCTTTGGGGCATTTCGCCAAATACCTACAGTCATAAACTGATACGTGTTTGATACGGACACGTATAGGACTCAAAACCTAGGGTTAGCTTGTCCTATAGTTAGGTTAGGCCTAGGGCTTCCTAAATATGCAATAAAACAGTAATTACATGGAGTAGAATAGAAATTACCTATAGGTTACAAAGGCTCAAAAATCCCCAAATGAAAGTGGTTCCTTAAGCCACCAAACTCCTTCAAATTGATTCTTCCCTGAAATTACTCAATACCAACAGCAAGTAGACTAATTTTAGAACCTAATGCAATTGATTTGGGTGCAAAAGGAATTGAAATAGATTTTCTAGGGTTTAATAAAGATGGAGACTCACCTCTTTCAAAAACTTGGAAAAATTCTAAGGGAGGCTAGCCCTAATTTCTAGGAGGGATTAAATAGAGGGGAAATCCCTATGTGGCCAGCCATGGGCTGAAATGGGCTAGGGTTAGGTTGCACTAGTGTTGGGTTGGGCCTTTAAGGCTAAGTCACAAGTCATGACTTGTGAAACCACAAGCCATTTCCTATTCAAATAAATTCCTAATTTCCCCAAATTAAATCTAATTGGTTAATTATCACTAACTTAGGTCAAGCTAAGGTTCCTTAACCTATCCAAGTAGTCATGACCTAGGTTAGCCTCGAGGACAGTCTCCTAAGTCAACACTAGTCAAAGTCTAAAATAGCACCAAATCAAATATACTAAAAATCACTGAAAATTCTAATAAATATAAATAATACTAACTATCACTAACCATGGTTAGCTAAGACTAGCTATGACTAATCTAGGTTAGGTCCAAACCAAGTTAGGCTAATCACAATACATGGCAATCAATTAAATAATATTAAAATCACACCATTCTTAATAATACATTAAATTTCCAAATAATATATATTAAATTCAATTAAATTCAAAATGACAAAAATACCCTCAAACTGGAAATGATAAATGAAATACCCTAATCACATGGCTAGGCTCTAGGTTAAGCTGTCTCTAGTGTTACACTATCAAAATATCAAAATCATAAGTCGTGATTTAAAACAGTTTTAAAATGATATAAAAATTTCCAAAAATCATATCATAATTTAAATATCATTATTAAAATATTAAAATTACAAAATTTCAAAATTACCCTCATTTAGAAAATTAGGTGTTATAATCCTACCCACCTTAGAAAAAATTCGTCCTCGAAATTAAGATGATCGTACCCCTTCTAGGTCAAACCCAAACAATCAAGGCCAAAAGAGAACTTATCTAGATCATGCAATTGGAAGGATAACATATAGGATTTTGGTAAGTGGTATCAGTCTGAGGTCTCATCTAGCCATTCTAATCATATTAGATCAAAAGCAATTATAAGGTATCAAAACATACAATAATATGGTAGGGAGCATCAATTATCAAAGACTGGCTAAGATTTAGGTCAAGGACTCACCTCCAACTAGGTCTGGTGGCTGGAACTCCCTCCCGAAGGCGGAGTCTTGGCTGAGGTAAGTGCAGCAGGACAGTCTCGCAGCCTGTGTGCAGCCGACCCACATAACAGGCACACCCCTCTTCTCTTCCTACAGTTGTCCCATACATGTCCAGGCTTCTTACAGAAGGTGCAGGTAGGCATCCTCTTAGCTGGCCTCTGCTGAACAGGAGTCTGGGCTGGGTAGGCTGGTCTAGGCTGATAGTCTGGGTGCTCACGGGGCTCTGGGTATATGTCACGACCCGCACCCGGTTTTCAGATACGAAACGCGTCCAAGCCAGCCTACGCCGCAGAGTCGGCGGTAGAACGCTGTCAAGCCCGCAAGAAATAAATGCTCAATTATCCCATTGCTGCTCATTCACATTTCTAAATTTATTACAACAGTTACAACATTTATATTTAAAGGAAAAAAATACAAAGTTTTACAATTAATAGAATGATACAATGGCTATCTATTTCTAGGTTGTCTTCAGCATACCCAAGTTCTTCCAGTGCTAAGAGTGATCGTGGCTAAACCTGAAAAATGTTGGTTATCCAGTCAGGATTGGAATAAGTACACAAACCGACGGCAGTGCAAAACACAATAGAATTATCAAGACATGAAAATAGCATATGAGAAATGAAAACTGTAAGATAAAGTGATGTCATAGCACGATAGAGAAATAAACAAGGAAAAGCTAATAAAAGACATCTATCTAAGTGGTGTGAAATATCCTTTCGCCATGTGGACGGCTAGGGGGTAAAATCCGGCATACTGCACGTGTCGTGTGCAGCAGCTATCGTTCAAGAATAGACTCATGGGATATTTCTGGGTAGTCCACATGTATACTAAGATATTTCCCCTCCCGACTACTCCGTGTGACGAGCGTGTCAACAAGCAGCAAGATATATATATAGACATGAAATGAAAAGACTACTATGAATCGGAAAGCAATCAGAAAGTGCACTTGCCTGAGGTCCTTAGCTGGAGAAACCAAAATACCAAACCACTCAATGAGCCACAATCAGTCAACACATGCAGAAGTCTCCGGATGCTGAAATAAATAGTACCAACATTCTCAGAATAGTCAAATTAGCTAGGGTTGCCTGTCCTTAAGTCCAATTCTGGACACAGGGGCAAAACGGTAATTTCGGGCAAAAATGATGTCCGCCGTTGGACCCGCTTTGCACCGAAAATTATGCCAGAGTCAACGGTCTCTAAAGTCATCAAACTACATGTCTACAGATCCAGTTTTCCGATACGAACCCAACCGTATGTCCAGAGTTAGATTCCGGCAGGCCGTGCACAAAATCGTCCATTGAGTGGGACCGTGGGGCCCGCAAAACGACGTCAATTTTAACTATCCCAGAATCGGACCAAACTTGGCATACAGGACCAGAAAAACGATACAGTTCTGTTGGCGCAAGTTTCGTCTCGATCTGACGAGCGTGCACAAAGTTATGACTGAATTTGCATTGGACGGATACGGGGCGATTCTGACGGATACGCGTCGAATTCGTCGCGCACACGCGACCAATTTGAATTCCGTCAAAGCCCACACGACCACGAAGCCGTTACGCAGCTTTTGATGTCTTCGGTGCGCGACCACGTCGTCCGGATTGGCGTGACGCACGTCATGTGGAACAATTTTCAAGTTTTTGAAAACAGGTTTTTTCCTGAAGTTTACATGTGAATAATTCTCTGTACAAAGCAATTCTTTACAAACTTCCTACTGGACTTTTCTAGCCCTACATGTTGTGATTAACTTCCTTTCAGAAAGTTCCCTGATTCGAAGGATAGGTTGGTAGGAATTTCGATGTGAAGTTGGGTGTTTGGGACCAAAGTACTGTCCTGTTTTAAACAGGTTTTTCGGCCACTTTGGCCTCGATTCTCGTCGCGTACACCGAGAAATAAAACTTTCTATTTGATGGGAAGCAAAGTCGGTTATATCGAGATTGTACCAGCGTTTACGGGACGGAAAATGATCGCACGATCGTTGAGTTATACAGCCGCGAAGTCGGTGCGATCCCTGCCATTGCTGCTGTCGCTGCGTTCCAGTCTTGTGCGCGCGAACGCGCACCCGCGCGGCCATGGTCGGGCTGCGAGGCCGTGCGCGGCAGTCCCAGGTCGCGCCACGTCGGCTGGGGGTGGTGGCGGTGTTGTGGAAGGCTAGGGTTTTCGTTTGTCGAGGTTTGTTTCCTCTATATATATACCATCGTATATATATGGTTCCCTCAGTTCTCGGGTTCGCGTGAGGTGAGACTTGGGAGTCTCTGCTGTTGTAAGGTTTGAAAGGAATGGCCTTGATGGGCCCGGCCTTCTTGCTAAAGGCTGGGTTTCCAAGGGTCGGTTTGGGACTGGGTGTTGAAGGAGTTGCTCGGGATGGGAATATTTACTCGGCTGAGTTCGGTTTGGGGAATAAGCCTGGGGGCGGGCTCTGCTTGGAATTATTGTCTACTGCTTCTAGTTTGTGGGGAGTTTGCAGCGGCTTGGGGTGTTCAGGATGTGGGCTTGGTCGCATTCAACTCCTATTAGTAGGAGAGGGAAATATTAAACTACCAGGACCCTTTAACAAGAGCAAAAGTTTCTAAGTATGCTATCTAAATAATTGCATTTATATATGTAACAAACAGAAAGTACTGCACCACACAAATAATTAGCAATTCAGTCTATATTACATTAACAATTAAAATATTTTAGTCATTATTATTTGCAACCTATATTATTAATATTAGCAACTAAGATATATAATTATTATATTACATTTGCTTATATATTAATTAGATATTCTAATAAGGTTGTAATAAATATGATTTAAATACAATAAAATACACAATACTCTGTTGAAGCACAACTAAGTCTATATATTTACACATATACACCCACGTAAACATATTCATATATAAATACTCGTATACATATATATATATATATATATATATATATATATATATATATATATATATATATATTTACAAATACATTGACACATACATGTATACATTTGTGTATACGTACACATACACCATATTTATTTAGATACACATACACACATATAATATATATTTATATATACTCGTTTATACATTTATATATATTTCTATAACTCTATATATATATGTATTAACACATTTATCTGACCAGGATAACATAAATAATAAAATGGTAATATTAAATAATAATAACCTCAATAACAAAATAATCATAATGATATCAAATAAACCAATATTGGGGTATGTACCATTTAAAACAATTAAAAAATAATAAACAAAATATTTCAAAAATTTCGGGAAAGGGAGTTACAAATCTACCCACCTTAAAAATAATTTCGTCCTCGAAATTCTAACTTATAAACATGCCAAAAATTAGAACAAAATAATAATAAGTCCACTATTACCACAATCTTCTTAAATTTAATTCCTAATAATATTTTACGGCCTTCTCTCGTCATTTCGTAACTACGAATCCTCGAAGACTTCTACCCACCTTTGGTCACACTACTCCCCACAACTAAAATCTATAATCCTCTGGCTAGTTGCTAATAATCCTATCAACAGATATCTACTGCATGTGGCGTCTACAACCCTCTCTTATCTATCCAGTAATCCAAAATTTAACAGGCAACAAATTTACACAAGTAGCTAAGAAATATTGGTAAACTCTAGTAAGCACGACTATTCGTCGCTCCAAAGTAGGGAGGACAGGAAGATAAGGCAGAATAATCGGGGCAACTGTGAAGTTTCAAGAGAAGTGGAGAGTACCCAATGTTACAGATAGTAAATGAGTTTATGACCCACTGCCCTACTTGCTAGATTATGCTATTATAGTTTAGTCACTTGCTACGTCGAATAGCCCTTCGTTATGGCCTACAATCCATGCAATACAGAATTCTCGTTCTCGAAATTTCTAATTCAAACAAGGTTCCATAACGGAATTTGAGAATTCAAGACTGTGGTCTTAATGGGTTCTCTATTTGGATATCAGTCGTTGGTTGGATGAACTTGCATTTCAATCTATATTGACGGGACAAGATTCCAATGATAAAACTATTCCTACTAGATTAGGGTAACCTAGAATAGGACTCCACCCGAGGGGTTGAGCTAGTTGGCAGTCGGGTTGGTTGGCTAGGTCTTCTCAAGCTCAAAAGGCGCCTTCCGTGACTTTTGTGTTTAAGTAGCACATGGGGCCTCAATTGGGTGGCACACTAGTGGCATACGCGTAGTGGGCTTCGAGTAGATCACAACCATATTTTGGGTCACAGGAATTGAGTCGAAGTTGAGGCTTTGGTGGAAGTTGGAAGTGTATCGGTACTATGGTAAAAGTTATAACTAGTCCTTTTAACCTGAAAATCGTATCCCAAAAATAGAGTACAAGGGGACGGATTTGAGTGGGACATGATATACCTAGATGAAGGTGGACTCGTCTAGGTCTTACATGTGAAATTGGTTGGGAGATAACAGCTGGTCTCATGCTCCGAATATTAATGGCATGGCCGGGGACACAAAATGATCTAAGTGAAAAGTGGGAGTCCAAGGGCACTAATTATCATTCTAATGAAAAACTATTCTAATCAATCAGTAGTCTTCGTATATCACAAAATTTTAGAAGTCTTACAGTCTACCCACCTTAGAGGCTAGGATAGGGTGGCAAGGTTCCTGTCACAAGGCTGGCCGATGGTAGCTACACGGGTGTATACCACTTTGTATCTATCTATCTATCTATCAATTGCGAGCTTTCGTCTTTCTAATTCAGTGAAAGACAAAACAAATAAGGAGTTCAAGAGAGGGGTCACCGAGTACGATTACGTGATTCAAAGGTGAAGGTATTATTTCAAAAGGGATTGTCAAAGTAGTCGCGGGTGAGATCCTAGATACATCTATACCTCATTCCACGTAGAGTAATTAAATAAAAGTGAACCAAATGCATCATGGTTGATCAGACCGTAATACAATGATTCTGATTAGACAATATGTTAGCTAGACATATGTCTTGGATCAAGCTCGATAAAACAGTAAGCTTGCAAAACTAGGCTGTAATAGCAGCGTTGGTCAAGATAGTCAAAATATAAGTAGGCAAGATTTTTGGAAAGGGGACAAAAGTTTGAATTTGAGAGAATCAAAATCTTACCCGGTGTTATTGCCTATACAGTCAACCTATTATCTTCTATCCATAAGGCCTTGGTCGACTAATGGGTTATGGAATTCTAATTCCTATAGTCTGGATGAACCTGTTATTGTCAGTCAATTACCTTGTTAATAAAACACAAGGGCCACGGGTTGGGAGACATGCTACTCGACTTACAGAACTTACACTAGTATTGGTTTTGGATCTTAGGATCATACAGGGCAGTCTCTATTCTCTATAATATCCTAAACTTGTAATCACATCTGAAATCGTTTCACCGAGAATTATGCCTTGCCCGTATACTCTGGCTACGGCAAACCCTTGGTTCCGTGATTCAGGGATGATAAGCTATCATGTACTCTACTTTATATTTGTCACAAGGGTATCTAAGATCTAAAGAAGTCAACGAGAACCTAGTTTCTGGAATGTTCCATAGACTATGATTCTTCGAAACGATTTCAATTCTATGGGTTGTGTCTCGCCAGTGCGCTGCTGGCTGGCCATTGCAGTCGTAAAGTTTATTCTAACTATTTTCCTGAGACTTCAAGGATACCTAAGGGTCCAATCTATTTGACTAGGATAGATAGTGTAACATCTGCTTATAATTCTCATTCCTTAAGGTAAAAGGCTGGTCGAAAAGAAAGGTCTGAAGACAAATAAAATAATAACATCCTAATCTTGATTTCATAAATATTTCAAATGGTTGAGGGGAAAATCTCAAATAAATCTACTTCGAGATTCGTATATGATTAGCAGGATTAGAAATTATAAACCAGTTCCTTACGACAAAATAGAATTTAAATAGGCAGTTCTAACTTATGCTATAAAATTTACATCTAATAAAGCAAAAGAAAGTTAAACATTTCATCAAGATCAAAGCCTTAATTCTAGATAAGCCTAACTAATCAAGTGAATGACAGACTATCAT
Source organism: Iris pallida (assembly GCA_029216955.1). Classification (NCBI taxonomy): domain Eukaryota; kingdom Viridiplantae; phylum Streptophyta; class Magnoliopsida; order Asparagales; family Iridaceae; genus Iris; species Iris pallida. The sequence goes on along the minus strand of JANAVB010020400.1, from coordinate 10,239,665 downwards.
TGAAGCATATCATCGTATCAAAAGCAATTATGTATCTAGCAAGCTATCCAAAATCAATAATTCCTTATCTAAATTGCATGGCCTGCCTGGCAACCTTAACTACCCAACGGTCAATTTGAATAAGGGACTCCTAGTCCTAGTTATTCTCCTAAATTATTTTAATCCTATTTGTGAATGAGCATTTCTTGAGGGCAGGCTCGCAATAGTACGACTAACGTACCATCACGAGTTCGCATGGTTTGCGAAAACTGACCTGCATGGGCCACCACAAAAACTTGTCACGACCCGCACCCGGTTTTCGGATACGAGACGTGTCCAAGCCAGCCTACGCCGCAGAGTCGGCGGTAGAACGCTGTCAAGCCCGCAAGAAATAAATGCTCAATTATCCCATTGCTGCTCATTCACATTTCTAAATTTATTACAACAGTTACAACATTTATATTTAAAGGAAAAAAATACAAAGTTTTACAATTAATGAAATGATACAATGGCTATCTATTTCTAGGTTGTCTTCAGCATACCCAAGTTCTCCCAGTGCTAAGAGTGATCGCGGCTAAACCTGAAAAATGTTGGTTATCCAGTCAGGATTAGAACAAGTACACAAACCGACGGTAGTGTAAAACACAATAGAATTATCAAGACATGAAAATAGCATATGAGAAATGAAAACTGTAAGATAAAGTGATGTCATAGCACGATAGAGAAATAAACAAGGAAAAGCTAATAAAAGACATCTATCTAAGTGGTGTGAAATATCCTTTCGCCATGTGGACGGCTAGGGGATAAAATTCGGCATACTGCACGTGTCGTGTGCAGCAGCTATCGTTCAAGAATAGACTCATGGGATATTTCTGGGTAGTCCACATGTATACTAAGATATTTCCCCTCCCGACTACTCCGTGTGACGAGCGTGTCAACAAGCAGCAAGATATATGTATAGACATGAAATGAAAAGACTACTATGAATCGGAAAGCAATCAGAAAGTGCACTTGTCTGAGGTCCTTAGCTGGAGAAACCAAAATACCATACCACTCAATGAGCCACAATCAGTCAACACATGCAGAAGTCTCCGGATGCTGAAATAAATAGTACCAACGTTCTCAGAATAGTCAAATTAGCTAGGGTTGCCTGTCCTTAAGTCCAATTCTGGACACAGGGGCAAAACGGTATTTCGGGCAAAAACGATATCCGCCGTTGGACCCGCTTTGCACCGAAAATCGTGCCAGAGTCAATGGTCTGTAAAGTCGTCAAACTACATGTCTACGGATCCAGTTTTTCGATACGAACCCAACCGTATGTCCAGAGTTGGATTCCGGCGGGCCGTGCACAAAATCGTCCGTTGAGTGGGACCGTGGGGCCCGCAAAACGATGTCAATTTTAACTGTCTCAGAATCGGACCAAACTTGGCATACAGGACCAAAAAAATGATACGGTTCTGTTGGCGCAAGTTTCGTCTCGATCTGACGAGCGTGCACAAAGTTATGACTGAATTTGCATTGGACGGATACGGGGCGATTCCGACGGATACGCGTCGAATTCGTCGCGCACACGCGACCAATTTGAATTCCGTCAAAGCCCACACGACCACGAAGCCGTTACGCAGCTTTCGATGTCTTCGGTGCGCGACCACGTCGTCCGGATTGGCGTGACGCACGTCATGTGGAACAATTTTCAAGTTTTTGAAAACAGGTTTTTTCCTGAAGTTTACATGTGAATAATTCTCTGTACAAAGCAATTCTTTACAAACTTCCTACTGGACTTTTCTAGCCCTACATGTTGTGATTAACTTCCTTTCAGAAAGTTCCCTGATTTGAAGGATAGGTTGGTAGGAATTTCGATGTGAAGTTGGGTGTTTGGGACCAAAGCACTGTCCTGTTTTAAACAGGTTTTTCGGCCACTTTGGCCTCGATTCTCGTCGCGTACACCGAAAAATAAAACTTTCTATTTGAAGGGAAGCAAAGTCGGTTATATCGAGATCGTACCAGCATTTACGGGATAGAAAATGATCGCACGATCGTTGAGTTATACAGCCGCGAAGTCGGTGCGATCCCTGCCATTGCTGTTGTCGCTGCGTTCCAGTCTTGTGCGCACGAACGCGCACCCGCGCGGCCATGGTCGGGCTGCGAGGCCGCGCGCGGCAGTCCCAGGTCGCGCCACGTCGGCTGGGGGTGGTGGCGGTGTTGTGGAAGGCTAGGGTTTTCGTTTGTCGAGGTTTGTTTCCTCTATATATATACCATCGTATATATATGGTTCCCTCAGTTCTCGGGTTCGCGTGAGGTGAGACTTGGGAGTCTCTGCTGTTGTAAGGTTTGAAAGGAATGGCCTTGATGGGCCCGGCCTTCTTGCTAAAGGCTGGGTTTCCAAGGGTCGGTTTGGGACTGGGTGTTGAAGGAGTTGCTCGGGATGGGAATATTTACTCGGCTGAGTTCGGTTTGGGGAATAAGCCTGGGGGCGGGCTCTGCTTGGAATTATTGTCTACTACTTCTAGTTTGTGGGGAGTTTACAGCGGCTTGGGGTGTTCGGGATGTGGGCTTGGTCGCATTCAACTCCTATTAGTAGGAGAGGGAAATATTAAACTACCAGGACCCTTTAACAAGAGCAAAAGTTTCTAAGTAGGCTATCTAAATAATTGCATGTATATATGTAACAAACAGAAAGTACTGCACCACACAAATAATTAGCAATTCAGTCTATATTACATTAACAATTAAAATATTTTAGTCATTATTATTTGCAACCTATATTATTAATATTAGCAACTAAGATATATAATTATTATATTACATTTGCTTATATATTAATTAGATATTCTAATAAGGTTGTAATAAATATGATTTAAATACAATAAAATACACAATACTCTGTTGAAGCACAACTAAGTCTATATATTTACACATATACACCCACGTAAACATATTCATATATAAATACTCGTATACTTATATATATATATATATATATATATATATATATATATATATATATATATATATATATATTTACAAATACATTGACACATACATGTATACATTTGTGTATACGTACACATACACCATATTTATTTAGATACACATACACACATATAATATATATTTATATATACTCGTTTATACATTTATATATATTTCTATAACTCTATATATATATGTATTAACACATTTATCTGACCAGGATAACATAAATAATAAAATGGTAATATTAAATAATAATAACCTCAATAACAAAATAATCATAATGATATCCAATAAACCAATATTGGGGTATGTACCATTTAAAACAATTAAAAAATAATAAACAAAATATTTCAAAAATTTCGGGAAAGGGAGTTACAGTATACACTGCTCCTCGTCCTCTTAGAACTAGGCTCTCCCCCTGAATGTACCAAATCCCACAGCAGTTGGATCCCGCGGCCCTGCTCCTTCAGGATCTCAGCCTAAACTCTCTGTGTCTCCAACACATCCCGGAGAAGTCTGGATATCTGAGCTCCGTCAGGAAACAAACATGCCGAGGGTATGGTATGGGGTACCGCTCCTAGAGGCAGAGGAGGAGGCGGGGAAGGACTATTGGTCTCAGATGAGACTGCAGCTCTCTCCTGAATAACAGGTGGTGGAGAGAAACTCTCTGGTGAGGATGCTAACACCTCCTCGATGGCGGGAGGTGCCACTACCCTTGGGTCAGCCTGAGGGGTCACTACCTCCTGAGCAATAGGAGGTGGAAGCACACTATCAGTAGCTGCAGCTGCTCTCAGGCGACAGGCTCGGGTCATGGGTGCCATACTGGAAAGGATAAAAACACAACAATCTTTAAGGCTGTACGACAGTCTACCATCCTATCTGAAAACTGGTAATTATCAAATATAAAATAAGATAACTACTAATCATCTATAAAGGGGTACTATTTAAGAAAAACAAAACCAAAAGTTTGAGGAACGAAAGTCAATAGCATTGAATCCAATCACTATATAATATATATAGAAAGAGAGAGTGTTAGAGAAGGAAAAGCTAACAATATCTAAATGTTATGTGGTTTGTGTGAAATATACATGAAAGTGTATAGGAGAATTTGGGTCTCAACTATAGCTATCAAGTTACACTATTCATGGCATATTGGTTAAACAGTCTACACGAGACAAGCTATTTACTCATAACATGCATGGCTAACCATATTTATATGTGTATCTATATAGCTATATGAACATAACATAGAGATGAAGGGTTAGGTTTACATGGCAGTTGTGAACATTAGTGTAGAGTGTCAAGTGTACATGGGTTTAAACTTGAAATGAAGGGTTCAATCATTCAGTTTAGTTCAACATTACATATTAATCCGAAATTGAACTACACATTTGAAAGCAATGTAAAAATGTTAACATGTATTCAATTTTTAGGATTTTGAAGAAATTCGAACATCAAAACCAACCCAACGTTTACCACAACCACAACCTAACATGTAAGAGTATGAAACCTAACATTAAATACCTACACGCAACAATGTATACAGCTCAAAACATTACAATTTAAACTACAAATTGAACTAAACACTTAGAACCCAGGGTTAAAGGTTAATATGCACACAGTCTCAGATTTGATAAGTTCAAACACAAAACTCAACCAATTTTCTTTAAGAAATGAAACCCTGTATATAACATACATGTGTAGTGATGTGAACAAAACTAATAACATGAATTTTATATTTAAATTTACGAATTTAATCTGGAAAAACAGAGAACTAGTCACTGGTACTGTACTACATTAGAAATATTGGGATTTTGAGAAATTAACATCAAACATATTAATATACATTTAGATAGGTTGGTAATCAAGTGTAGCATGCATACGTGTCAGGCAAGTATCTGTGTCCACTATATTTATATAATTTAAGATAATACAAGAAATAATGGCAAGAAGAAAATAATAATAAAATATGTTCTGCTTATCTGTTTAAAAGAAAGAACCATTTGAAACCAGAGTTACAATATCAAATCTAAGTTAAGGTCTAGAAAAATCATCGATTCATTGTATTAGAAAAAAAAATTATAGCAAGAAGTTACACTAGATTTATAATAACAGCTAAGCTACCCCTACTCATACTCCTACTCCTAAGTTATTGATGCTGGAAAAACAATTTATAATAATAGAAGGGTACGATAGAGATGATATGTTTAAAAACCTTCTCAAGATACAATCTGATAATCATATGCGTCTACCCAAAATCATGTTACTCAGAGTCCTCGCCATGCCAGTAAGCAAGGCTGCGATAAACGATAGATTCCATAACTAGGGTATGTACCTCTACAATCATGTCGTCTGAAAATCTCGCTATGCCGACTAGTATAGCTGCGAGAAATTCCAAATCTCATAATCAAGATACGTACATCCGAAGTCAGGTCCCTATGTTTCCGCCACGCCAGCTAATATGGCTGCGATAAACCACATGTCCCATAATCAAGTAGACGTTTTACCATCCCTGTATTCCCGTCAACATATGTTATTAGAAAATATCGTAACTCAGGCCATAAAATTCATCTCGATAGGAAAATCAAAATCAACAACGATCCAACAAAATCAAATACAATGATCAAGGAGTGAGAGCGAACAAAACAAGGGGAAGGATTTCAAATTGAAGTTTAAATAAGAGTACGTAACAACGTCCGGCCTACGCCGCAGTGTCGGCGGTAGAACGCTGTCCTAGGTCACAACATCTAACAGTTTAAGGTAATGAACAGTTATACTCCCCGAATGGGGGTGACATAACAGAATATATCTTAATCACAACTAAGGTAGAACATGATAAAGATAGATAGATAATAAATATCCAGGACAGAAGAAATCACAGAGTTACAATCCAGAAGTCTAAGTGTCTAAAATAAATACATATCCCAAAATATCTCAGAATCTATATACAGTGATCCAGAAAAGTAAAGACATCCTAGTCTAAGGAGTGTCATCCACTGCTAGTAGGTCTATGTCACTAGTGATGTCTAATGCTGCACCAAGAGGGGTAGACACCAGAGCCTCATCATTCACTGTAAAATTTTCAACAGGTCCAGTCAGGACGGGAGCGAGCACAGTACATCTCAACAAATCATAACAGGTTAGGAATATAAACATGCTAGAGAGTAAGATACAGGATCTAAAAAAATAATATGATGAAAAAGAAAGACTGTAAATAAATAGCTACAGTATATAGAGAACTAATAGTGACTAGTAATTCAGAGCACAAGATGGTTATGTAAACGGCACGATGTTGTACACGAGTAATCTACAGAGGTTGTACATGAGTAATCTACTGGATTGAATACATAACCACTTCTACTCCCCCCATCCCAATCAATACACAAGGATCTAGCTAAGTTATGTTATTGTATACGAAGGTCATGTGAATACATGATTATACACGATTCACACGTTTTGTACACGAATGTCACAAATACAAGGAGTACACGATGTTCACGATAAAGTACACGAATACGAATTCCCGATGTATCCGCTAAGGGGATAACATCGCCCAACAAGATCCATATAGTACTAATCCGTGTTTCCAACGTGTCAGCATCATGTAAAGTAATCTACAGCAGAAAAGATACTCCTAATGCAGGATATGAAATGATCAGAGAATGTACTCGCCTGTAACCTGAGAATCTGGAGAATATATACTGTCCGAGGAGTGGTGTCTAGCTCCTATTAGAACAACACAAGTCACAACAAGTCCAGAATGGTAATAAGATGCACTACAATGCATTCTACATAAATCTAGGTCAATCTAGAACAAATTCAACTTTTGGTCAACTCTGGTCAACCCTAGAAGTCAAACTAGGTCAACCAAGTCAAACCTAAGTCAAACAAGTCTAAACTAGTCTAGCAAATCTATTCTAGGTCTAACAAGGCTATACAAGACCAATCTAGACTTACTAGGCAACAGACACACACATAGGCCATAGGCTATATCATGCCTATGAGCCAAACCATAAATCACATGACCACATGACCTTATCTATATCTAAAATAATACACATAATGATATGTTATATAATACAACATAGAAATACACTAGCATATAGGCTACCTATATACACATCACACATACATTATATGTCAAATATATATATTGATACACACACATTATATAGGATACATATATGTATATCTCACAAATATATATACATGTATATATGTACTCATACATAGAGAAATAGGAAATGGATGTGTATGTGTTCAAGTGTGGGTGTGAGTGCCACATATATATGCTAATGTGTGTGTGTCATGAGTGAAGTGAGGTGTCAAGAGAGTTGTGTGTGTGTGTTAGTGAGACATGAGAGTGTGTGATATAACATGTGTGTGTGTGTGATACATGGCATGAGGGTGTTTGTGTGAAGCACTTGTGTGTGTTAGGCATGAGAGGGTGTGGGAAATCCTGAAATCAGGAACAGTGAGCAATAGGCAAACCAGTGAGATTCTCAATCTAGGAACTCATGTGACAATTCCATAGGAATAGAAAAATCAGTGCATTGCAAGGCTGAAAACAGTGGCAATTCATAATGTGAAAACTGGAAGAGATCTCAGGTATTAGGCAATACAGTATACATAAACCCAAATCCCAGTTTTGACAGTTCAATGAAATCACATTGACAGTTTAAACATGAATTAAACATTCATTTTATCTCAGCTTATAGGAATCAGAAAAACTCAGATTGAAAGACTAAACCATTTCAGTTCAGCCTATCTCAGGAATTAAGGAAATCAGTGAACCATGTTTAAAGAAACAGTTCAGGAAAATAGGAAATCAATTAACATGTAAATCATTACAGGTTAAATAGGAAATGAAACCATGACAGGAACATAGTCCCATTTCTAAGAAGGAAAGGAAACCAATTCCAGTTAAATAACAAAACCAATCTATTTCAGTTTAGCATTTAGAGACTACATTCCCAGTTAAAGTTAAGGAAACAGGAGATTAGCTAAGCCTATTTAGTTTAAAATTGAATCAATCATTCATTTCAATCTCAGTTGAATTAAAGAAGGAAAGGACACTAAATTCTCAGGTTTTAGAAAACCATTCTCAGTTTAACAGTGAACATAGTGTTCCTAGGAAAAACAGGGAACACATTGAATATATTTGTGTAGCAGTGACCTGTGTACCATATCAGTGATATAAGAATGAGTATTTCTCAGGAAATAGGAAAATCAATTACAGTCCATAGGCCAACTGAACTCAATCAAACCAACACCATATCAGCTTTTTCATTTGAAACTCAACCAAAAGTTCAAAACCCCATTCTCCTATCAATAGCCACATTCGAATGTAAATACTGATCTAACATGAACAACCAATCATGTGGGGATCATAATTCAGTGAAGAACATAATTAAACAGGGATTTAATAGTTAGGACTATACTGAAAATGCAAGTATCAGAAATGGTATCAGCCGAATGGCTTTAATCCCCTATTCGAATCACATTCACAACAAATACCCAAACTAATCATGCAACTCAATCTAACAGAGATTATACATTATATTAGGACCTATTTAACAATTTAAAACCACTAATTAAATATTTAAAACCGAGAAAAAAATAAGAACACAAACAGTGCACAGCTCAACACACTACACACGCACAGTGCACGCACGAATCTGTGTCCGACACGAAACGAGAGTTCGTAAAACCCTAGGAACCTCATGGCAGTCATGAGTACGACACGTGTGTCAAATTTCATGAGCCAAAGTGTCGTATGCATAGCGCAGTCGCACCCGAGCAGCAGGGCAAGCAGCCTGCCCACGCGCGCGCACGTACAACCGCGTGTCCGCGTGTCTGTGGCAACTCGACACGACACTAAACATGTTCAGTACACTAGAAACACATAAGCGAGAGTAAAACCCTAATTCCTATTCAATTACATCTCAGAAAATGGATCGAAATGCCCTTTGGGGCATTTCGTCAAACACCTACAGTCATGAACTGATACGTGTCCGATACGGACACGTATAGGACTCAAAACCTAGGGTTAGCTACTCCTATAGTTAGGTTAGGCCTAGGGCTTCCTAAATATGCAATAAAACAGCAATTACATGGAGTAGAATAGAAATTAACTATAGGTTGCAAAGGCTCAAAAATTACCAAATGAAAGTGGTTCCTCAAGCCACCAAACTCCTTCAAATTGATTCTTCCCTGAAATTACTCAATACCAACAGCAAGTAGACTAATTTTAGAACCTAGTGCAATTGATTTGGGTGGAAAAGGAATTGAAATAGATTTTCTAGGGTTTAATGAAGATGGAGACTCACCTCTTTCCAAAACTTGAAAAAATTCTAAGGGAGGCTAGCCCTAATTTCTAGGAGGGATTAAATAGAGAGGGAATCCCTATGTGGCCAGCCATGGGCTGAAATGGGCTAGGGTTAGGTTGCACTAGTGTTGGGTTGGGCCTTTAAGGCTAAGTCACAAGTCATGACTTGTGAAACCACAAGCCATTTCCTATTCAAATAAATTCCTAATTTCCCCAAATTAAATCTAATTGGTTAATTATCACTAACTTAGGTCAAACTAAGGTTCCTTAACCTAACCAAGTAGTCATGACCTAGGTTAGCCTCTAGGACAGTCTCCTAAGTCAACACTAGTCAAAGTCTAAAATAGCACCAAATCAAATATACTAAAAATTACTGAAAATTCTAATAAATATAAATAATACTAACTATCACTAACCATGGTTAGCTAAGACTAGCTATGACTAATCTAGGTTAGGTCCAAACCAAGTTAGGCTAATCACAATACATGGCAATCAATTAAATAATATTAAAATCACACCATTCTTAATAATACATTAAATTTTCAAATAATATATATTAAATTCAATTAAATTCAAAATGACAAAAATACCCTCGAACTGGAAATGATAAATGAAATACCCTAGTCACATGGCTAGGCTCTAGGTTAAGCTGTCTCTAGTGTTACTATCAAAACATCAAAATCATAAGTCATGATTTAAAATAGTTTTAAAATGATTTAAAAATTACCAAAAATTATATCATGATTTAAATATTATTATTAAAAGATTAAAATTACAAAATTTCAAAATTACCCTTATTTGGAAAACTGGATGTTACAAGCAGGTTCCAGAAACTCCTGCACCACCAGCAGTGCCGACAGGGGTGGCAGTACCCGATTCTACAGCACTCCTGGAGGTTATCCGCGGATTTCTGGCCACTCAGCAGCATCAGGTGGCAGTCCATTAGCAACAGCAGATCCAACAGCAGGAACAAAATATACTACTGAATTATGGGTTATAGTTAGCCCTTGAAAGGAGTGTCAGGAATGACTCGGGAGCATCGGGAAGGCCGACTTAACCTGAGGTACTTTGATGGCACGGAGGATGCCATTACGGTGGATGCTTAACTTCAGGACATTGAGGCCATTTTGTCAGTAGCAAAGGTTTCAACATAAGAGAAGGTTGACTAGGTCAGATTATTGCTTCAGGATCTCGCCCGCGACTAGTGGGCATGAGAAGAGGTTGGAATGAGGCGTCATGTTCCTTGGGATAGCTTTACTTCCAGATTCAAGGCCAAGTATTTCGGCGTTGTAGCACGGCAAGAGCTACAACAGAGGTTTATCAGTCTCAAGCAGGCTGGTAGGACGGTGAATGGATATGCAGCGGAGTTCTGCAGACTGAGTCGGTTTGTACCGACGATGGTGGCTACGAAGCCAAAGAAGGCTATGAGGTTCCAGCAGGGACTTCATTTGAAGATTCTACAGCTGTAGAGGGGTACGCCTACCAGACTTTTGATGCAGTTCTAACGACAGCTCGGAGGCACGAGCTTATCCAACAAAGGTTGGCGACAAGGACTGGAGGCCAGAAGAGGTCTCTTGCCCAGAGTGGGGTGGAGGAGCAGCGCAGCGAACGTCTACAACAGCAACGGGAGTTCGTATTCATGATCAAGGGGCACCGCGGAGGCTGACAGTACCTGCGTTAACAGTACCAGTTCGACATCAGCAGCCGAGGAACCAACAACAGCGCCAGGGGCACCCATAGAATGTACTTACTATAGTAGAGGAGGGCACACTAGGGGTGTGTGTCAGGGAGCAAATGGTTTATGCATGAGGGGTGGTAGTCCAGACCACAAAATCGCCAGTTGCCCTATAATGCAGAGACCAGGAGGGTCAGTTCAGCAATTTTTGGCATTGCCAATATCACAACCCGTACCCTTTTTTTTTGGATGCGAGTGCGTGCGCAAGCAAGCCTACTCCGCAATATCGGCGATAAAATGCTGTCTAGCTACAATGCTCAAAATCACATAAAATAATAACTTTATGCTCTTCAATAACTAAATTAAATTTACAACATTCATAAGTTTTACATTTAAAGAAAAATATATACTCTTACAAATATTGAAAATTGCCAACACATCTAACTAGTCTTCTATGGTTGACCTCAGCATATACCCATGTCTCCCCTAATGGTCCATGCACAATATAACAGCGATTATCTAAAAAATATGGTTTTTAGTCAGGAATGGAACCAGCATAATTCATTGAGTGCAGTTCTAAATATATGATAACAACTATAATACAGAGGTTAGCCATAAAATATATGATGAGAGAATCTACTATAACATGGTAATACATTGAACAAGAGATAGAAAAATATATGGAAACATATAATAGGTGAAACGAAGAAACATAGCTATCTAAGTGTGTTGAAGTACTCCTTTCGATTTGTGATCGGCTAGGACACTACACCGCACGGTCTACAATATCTAAATGGCACTAAAATAAATATTGTCTAAGTAGCCAGATGAAATAAATATTTCCTACTGGTCAGATCATACATCTACTTGGTACTTACCCTTCCCGATACGACATGTAAAAACATGACAAGGTATGAAAGAGAATGCATGATGTGGTATCCGTGTGACGAATGTGTCAAGAATAAAATATTAAATAACTAATAATGAACTATAGTAATTAACAATATTGGAAACAAACAATACATGTACTCGTCTGGGGTCCTTTGCTGGTAAAACCGATAATACCAACCGCTCAGTGTGCCACAAAGTCAAACTTGTGCAACAATCTTCATAAGCTGAAACAGACATTACCAATATGTTTGGTATAAAAGAAATGTCTAAAAATGCATACCTAAAACTACAATTTTGAACAAATAAGCAAAATCGTAGTTTCGGGTCAAAATAATGTCCGTCGTTGGACCCGCTTTGTACCGAAAGGCGTACCAGTATCTACGATCTCTAAAGTTGTCAAACTATATGCCTATGGGTCTGGTTTGACGATACAAACCCAACCATATGTCCAAAGTTGGATTCCGGTGGATCGTGCACAAATTTGCCCATTGGATCGGGTCGCGGGCCTGCCGAAATTGCGTTTCGGTCGACCTTCTCAGAATCGGACCAAACTTGGCATACAAGACCAAAAAAATGACACGGTCCTGTTAGCGCAAGTTTCATCTCGAGATGACGAATGTACATGAATTAATTGACTAGTTTACAAAGAGGTCGATACGGGGTATATCGACAGATACGCTTCGATTTCGTCGCGCACACACAACGAAATCGAGTTCCGTCGAATCTCACATGTCGACAACATCTATATGTGTCTTTCGATGCTCGTGGTCGTGACCACGTCATCGGTTTGTCGGGGCGCATGCCGTATCGGTAAAAATTCTACTTTTTCCATAACGGTTTATCGTGTTTTTTCTCAATTTTCCAACTGATTTATCTTACTGTCTACTTATCAAAAATTAAAACTAAAAGAAGGGTTTAATACAGGTTATGTTGTCTAAAAATTATTCAAATAGATTTTCAAAACTCGCAACACACTGGTCATAAATCGACCACAACCATGGGACGTTGGGGCAGTTTCTAATTTCCAAAAATTGTGTTTTTGTTCTCGCTTTTGGAACTCGATTTTTGTCGCACATAATGCAAATTAAAATAAACTATTTAAAGGAAAATAAAGGCATATAGGTTAGTATCGAACCCGAAGAAATGGATAGAAAATCGATCGACCATGCATTGAAAAAACATATCGCGAAGTCTCCCCCGCAGACTGGTGCTGCTGCGCACCCATGCTGCTGTTGCTATGCATTTTGCTGCTTCTGTCGCTGCCAACGGCCTACGGCAGGCCTTCGATGATGCACGTGCGGTCGTGGTCGCCAGGGGAAGACGTGGGTCTAAGGTTTTGGGATTTCAGCTAGGGTTTTGAGAGTTATCCCTCTCTCTCTCTCGAATATATATATATAAATGCCGCTGTGTGTTGGGTCGGCCTGGGCATATGGCTCGGGTTGTGGAAGGTTTTGCTTTTTCTTTTTTTTCTTTCTTTTTCCTTCTTTATATTTTTTTCTTCTTTATATATTATATATATATATATATATATATATATATATATATATATATATATATATATAAAATATATATATAAAATATATATATATATATATATATATTTAAAAATATATATATATATATATATATATATATATATATTTTATATATATATATTATATATATATATATTTTTTATATATATATTATATATTATATATATATATATATATATATATATATATATATATATTTTTTGAAGAAGAAGCAATTTTATTGAAATGGAAGAGGGGCTCTAAAAGAGCATTACAGCAGGTACCATAGGCGAAAACACAAAAGGCCTTGGTAAACTAAGTAGAAAAAACAGTAAACTAGGTAGAAAACACAAAATATTCACAGAGAAGGCAAGTTCCCGAGGGACTCACTCCCGAGCCCTAGTCAGCAGTCCAGAGCAGCCCAAAACTGGTTCGAGGTGTGAGTGCAACACCTCTTTCTTTTGTAGAATTGCCGAATCACCTCTCTATACAATTTCGGAGGCTGGAATTGACGGTCCTCGAATCTGTATTTGTTTCTATTTTTCCATAGAACCCAAAATGCGGCGGCAGCGACGATCTGATGCCCGTGAGACGTGTTCCAGCTGGCCAGCAGATCGTTGATGCCCCCGGTTGTGGGGACCATTTTGCACTTGCAGTGAAGGTGAGTCCAAATGTGAGAAGCAGACTCCCCAGAAAGTAGAACGTGCTCGACGGATTCTGGATGGTGATCAACACAGCAGTGGCATTTGGACGCCAGACTATAACCGAAGGATTTAACTACATCATCCGTGGGAAGTTTCCGACGTGCGGCACGCCAGATGAGAATGGACCATTTCGTCGGAATACACGTGTGCCAAAACTTGGCGGAAGGGGAAGTCGTGACTTGTATGTCTCTGAGAATGGCTCTGGCCGAAGCTAGGGTGAAGACGCCACTCTGGTTGGAGGACCATCTGAGCGCATCCTGAGTGTCATTGATCGACAGATTAGAAGCACCCAAGCTCGCCTCGGCTGCCAGGCCAAGCCAATCACGCACCCTACCCCAATTCCACCCAGACGCGTCATCATCCCATAAATCTCGGATCTCGCACAGCGGCGGAGTAATCGCATTGGGCCTGAGGATGTCAACCCCCAACCAGCGTTCCTTGTAAGCCTGCGAATGACCATTGCCCAGGGTTAGACGAAAGTATGGTTCCGTGAGGATACGGCCATGGATGATGCGCCGCCACGACGCGGAGGATCTGTTATTAGCAGACGCCTCGGTTAAGTGACAGAATCTGGAGTATCTCGCACGCATGAACCTGGTCCAGATCGAGTTTTCAGAGCGAATTTTCTACCACAATTTAGTTGAGAGGGCGTCGACCATGTGGGCAAGCCTGCAGAAACCCAGACCACCCTCTTCAGTAAATTTGGCCATGGTAGCCCAACTGGTCCAGTGATGCTTGTTCTTCCCCTCGAGATGACCCCAAAAGAAATTGGCAAGGATGGATTCAATAGAATGAAGCACTTTAGTTGGGGGCGAGCACACCGCTAAGGTGTATATGGGGGTGGAGGATAGAACATGCTTAATGAGGATTAACTTCCCTCCGGAAGAAAGGGTGGCGTTGTGCCAGCCCGCAATTTTTTGGCGAATCTTGCTGATCATGTGTTCAAAAATTCCAGAGTTCGCTATACCGTATACCAGCGGGCAGCCTAAGTACAGGAAAGGGGGGTAAGCTATGGAGAAGGAAGTCATGGAAGACAGCACAGTCGAGTGAGTTCTATCGGCTTTGTGATGGGTGTATATCACGCTCTTGCTGTTGTTGATTTTCTGCCCAGAGCAGCGAGTGTATTTAGCAAGAGTTCTGATAACCACCTCGATGGCTCCAATAGTGCCAGCGGAGAAAATAAAGATTTCGTCCGCATACGCCAGATGAGTAATGAGAGGGCAACCGGTCGTAGTGTGAAAGTGTTGGAACCCGGGAGATTGCGGCATGATTTTGAGGTTTCTGCTCAGGGCTTCAGCTGTGATGATAAAAATGGTGGAGGAGAGTGGGTCTCCCTGTCTAACTCCTCGGGTAGCTTTGAAAAAAACCTGAGATTGGCCGTTTATGACAGTGGAAAACCAGGAGTTGTTGATGGATCTGAAGATGATGTCGATGATAGGTTCCGAAAAACCAAAGGCTCTGAGCACCCATATCATGAACTGCCAATCAAGGCGGTCATAAGCTTTTTCCATGTCCAGTTTGATGGCAACGTTCCCCCCTGGACGGGAATTTCATACACGTGATCATCTCTTGAGCCAGAAGGATATTATCGAAGATATTACGACCTTTGACGAAGCCGCTTTGCTCTTCGGATATGATTCTGGAGAGAATGTTCGACATTCTGTAGGCAATGATTTTAGAGATAATTTTGTTGGTAAAAGTGCAGAGGCTGATTGGTCTGAAGTCCTTAAAGGAGTCCGAATTGTCTTTCTTGGGAATGAGGATGATGTGAGCGGAGGATATTGATTTCGGATAAGTGGCACCTTGAAAGAAAGCGCTTGCGGCATCCCCGAGGTCGGACCGAATGATGTCCCAGCAAGAGCGGAAGAATACCCCGTTGAATCCGTCCGGACCCGGGGTGCTGTTGGCATTAATGGACCACACTGCCATCTTAATCTCATCGACGGAAGGGGGAGCACGGAGGCTTTCGTTATCCCTTTCACTAATCAGGGAGGGGATCTCGGACAGGAATCCGTCATCTTTAATTACGGCCTCTTTGGCGAACATGTTGGAGAAATAGTTCGTGGCTGCCATCTGAATATTCTTCTGATCGTCTAGAATTTGACCATTATCATCGCGGATGCGGTGAATCTTGAAAGAGCTTCTGCGTCCTTTGACGCATTTGTGAAAGAAGCCAGAGTTCTTGTCCCCCTCAAAGTCCCAGGATAATCTGGCCTTTTGTCTCCAAAATTCAGATTCAACCCTGATTCTGGATTTGAGGATGGCCTTGGCGAGGTTGAGAGAGGTGCGATTCTCCTGGGAATTGAAGAGGGCGAAATCGATCTCCGCACGGGTGACATCGTCATCCGCATCCTTAATTGCCTGAAAAATGTCCCCGAACGCAATTTTGCTCCAGACCGTAAGGACTTTTCTAGTAGCTTTAAGTTTGGAAGCAAATCTGACCATGGGGTCCTGATGAGTGACAGAAGCCCATGCCTCTTCCACGATGAGCATGAACTGGGGGTGGTGGCGCCAGAAGTCAAGGAAGCGGAAGGATTTTTTGATGCGGTTATGAGTGATGTTGATCTCAAGAAGGAGGGGGGAATGGTCAGATTCTGTAGAGTTCAGGTGCGACAGATTGCTGATCAGTTCCAAATTCATCCAACAGTCATTGACCATGGCACGATCCAGGCGGGAGTACTGCCTATGCGAACCGTCTTGCATGTTGCACCAAGTGAACTGGTTGCCGTGGAAGGGGATGTCGGACAGATGTGCGGATAAAGCGAAGTTGTTGAAGTCCTCCATGGCCGAATGAGGGGGGTCACGACCACCAGATTTCTCCTCTCTGCAAGAGACCGTGTTGAAATCTCCGATACAAAGCCATGGCATATCATCGTACGGGAAGGAGGGGCCCGACAGAAGCTCCCAAAGAACTTTACGCTCTGGGATGCTGCAGCTACCATGAATGGCCGACAGGATGAAGCGGGTCTTGAAGACGGGATGTTCAACCCAACAGGAGAGGGCTTGTGGGGAGTCGTTGATAATGCCAAAGCGGAAGTCGGCTGCGAAGAAGATCCAAATGTCGTGACAACCGGTAATAGCGGAAGGGAATCCCAGCTTGAGTTGGATTTCTTTCATTCTTCTATGAGGTATTTTGGGTTCGATAATGACAAGTAAATCGATCCGATGTGATTTGGTCAGACTGATGATCCTATTCATAGTCTGTTTATTACCAATGCCTCGAACATTCCAAAAAAGAATGTTAGGCATTAAAGGAGGAGGTAGAGGGGTTTTGCAGCTTTGCGGCGGATCTCGTGGTCATCGCCGTACGCTGCCTTTGTTTCTTGGATTTTTTCTTTTTCTTGGGGCTTTTGCTGACCGGTGCTAGAGTCCGATCTGAACTCGAGTCGGCGACTGCGGCTGCTGAGAGGGAAATGTCATAGTCTTCGCACTCCGACAGAGCACAGAGAGGATTGTCTCGATCGAGGAAACCCGCTTGCTGTGCCTGCCAAAATCTTCCGGTGAGCGGGAAGGACGGGCGAGGAGGAACGATGGCCGATCGAAGGGGGGGTTGGAGTGGCGGAGCATTGAGCCCCGACCACCTCACCATTGAAGGGAGATCTGAGATCGGTGGAGGAGGAGTGTTGGGGTGGGGCGTCGAGGGAGGAAGGGGCGGTAGGGAGGTTGTGGAAGGGGACTATGTCGAGGCCGGAAGGTGGGGGAGTGGGGGGGGTTGGGGAGGCCACCGGAGGTAGGCGTCTCTGGAGAGCAGTCATCCGGATCAAGGGCTGCGAAGGAATTATGGAAAGTAATGGCGAAGGAGGGGGATAAGGGGATTGGGGGGCATTCAGGAACCTGCAGCGCGCTGACGCCGTCAGCGGAATCTGCATCTATCGCTCCGCTGGACTTGTGGAGAGTGATGGCGCGAGAAGGGGTGGGTACTGAGCCAGAAGCGAGAAGGTTGGTGGAACTCCGATCCGGAGGTTGGGGGATGTGTGGGATCCGCGTTGTAGGGCAGGATGGGGGTGCTGCTCCGGAATCGTGCACTTTTCTGGGGGCAGGTTTCTTGAGTTCTGGATGAGCGCAAAAGCAGTATTGTAAAGAGTGGCCGCACATCTGGCAGTGTTGACAGAAAATAATACTGTTGTCGTAAACCAGCGTTTGACTGAATGATTGATCACCGAGTTCTATCTCTATCACTTTGGGTGGCTCGGTTGTGAGGTCCAGCTCTACGTAAATCTTTGCGTAGTTACATTTAGATAGGTTTTTTGTTTCTTCGGCGATGGCTACAAGAGCACCGAACGCGCTGGCGATCCTCTTGAGGGCTGCAGCAGGAAAACAAACTAGGGGGAGATTGGGGAGGGTGATCCAGGAGGTGACGATGGTCGAATCAATCTTGGGGTTAAAGTTTGGCGACCATTTGACAATTTTGGCAAACTGATTGTCAATTTTGGATATGCCTTTCATCCACACTTTGCTGAAGTCCTGGTCGGAGGAGAGATAGAGAAGCATGTGTTTGGGATCGAGAGGAGCAATCCGGTATAACGCCGAGAGACCCCATCGAGAGATGGCTTCCCGAACAATAAAAATTTTAGGGCATCCGGAACCGAACTTGAGAACCAAAGTCCTGATGAAGGGGGAGGAGAGGGAGCGGATCTCTTCGCAGGAGAAGGGGACCCGGATAGGGTATCCGTCCGGCGGAGGCGTCAGGTTGACTTCAGGCAAGACCACTTCAGCTACCGGACACGGTTCAGCCCTTATCCGATCAGGTCTCAGTGCGTCCGCAAAGGAGAGGGAGTTGGGGAGGGTACTGGATGGATGCCGAGGGGGGGTAGCGTCGGCACGGGCCCGAGGGGAGAGGGGGTCTGCCGAGGAGTTCGGGAGAATGCCGCCGGCGCCCACTCCTGCAACTGCCGGGGGGGAAGAGGCTTGCGCCAAGGGAGTACCCGAGCAGGCAAAGGCCTGAGGGGGGGAAGAACATCTCCGGCGACCGCCCGGGGAACCAGGGACTGACCCAGCAAGGGGCTGTCCGAGGGGGCCTTACGAGACGCACTGAAGGCAGGGATAGGAGAGGGGGAGGAGTAGGTAGCACCGCGGCCAGAGTGGACCGGAGGCGCCGTCGGGGCGGTCTGCCCCAACCGGGAGTGAGCGGAGTTGGGCCACGAGGGAACGACCTGGGTCGAATCTGCTGTGCCGGGACCGGGGACCGGGGAGGGTGAGGATGATCTACCGCGACCGAAGGCTGCGCCCGAGGGTATCGGGCAGCGAACAGCGACTGGGTCCGAAAGGCGAGGATGGGGAGGATCGGCAAGATGAGAGACCACGCGAGGAGAGGGACCCAACCGTTTGGACGCGCTGTACTGATCAAACTGCGCAAGGGGGGGCCACAATGCGCGGACTAAACTGCGCTGCACCAAAAGCGCTATGGGGGGGCCAAACCGCGCTCACCAGACTGCGCAAGGGGGGAGATAGATCCGCCACGTGGGGGGCCCGCGTGCTGCCCAAAGGGAGCAACAGAATCTCTTGCGCCAAGAAAAGGAGCAGCATCCCCTGCCGTTGACCGCGCAAAAGAAGCAAGCGCGTGGGTCTATACTGGACAGGGGCCCACATCAGAAGGGAAGGCTTTCCCTGCGCAAAGCGTTTAGAGAATATAGTGCGCAGGAGAAGGGGCAGGCGGGGCGACCGAGGACACACAGACGACCGCGTCAATGCACGTTGCCCGAGGAACGCGCTCCCCTAGGGAGCAGGCCCACGTGGGAAGACGAGACGGAGTGGACGCCTGCGGTTCAGAACACGCCAGCGGAGGGGGATCGAGGACGGGCCTGCCGAGAGGGCGTCGACGGGACGCTGAACGCCGGAAAGGGTGAGAAGAGGCCACCGCAAAGGCTGTGCGTTAGCACCCGGGGCCACTGACGTCGTCGGGGAGGCACGATCCGAGCCAGGGGCGGAGGAGGGCGGCCAGCACAGCGGGGGTACCACCGCGGGGTGGGTCTGCCGGAGCAGCGAAGAGGAACGGTCGACCAGGGCAATGAGCTCCTCTGGCTAACTAGCGCGAGGAGGGAGAAGAGAATGGAAACCGTCCTGTGGGGGGGAAGGGGGGGTGGGCCGTCGGCCGACGGCATCAACCACGGCGGGGGGCTGAGGAACTTCCCCTCCGACCACGCGAAACTCCTCCGAGACGGCAGGGCTCGACGCGGCCTGGGCATCCCGACAAGGAGGGGCTGGGATCAAAGGGGTCCCTCCGGCACCGACGGACACGGAGGCAGGGGGCGGGGGGGAACTCCGAGAAGGGTGAGGACCCAGGATCGAGGGCAAAGAGGATCGCGGTGGCCGGCGCCTCTGCCTGAAATGGGCGCGGCCGGGCCGGGACCCACCGACCGGACGAGCGGGGTCACCCGCCTTGAGAGAGGATGCGTCGAGGTAGGGGGACACGTGGCGATGTCGACCTCTACGACGACGGAGAACGAAGGGGGCACGCGTCAGCCCCGGCGGACTGACGGGCGGGCGGGCGGAGGCCTCAGGCGGCGGGGGGAACCAGGAGGGGAAGAGGGGGGGAGGGATCGGGGGGGGAGGAGCCCATTCCGGAAAAAAATATCATATACATATATATATATATATATATATATATATATATATATATATATATATATATATATATATATATATATATATACAAAAATGCTCCAAAATTAGCCGGTTGGTTTTTTATTATAGAACCACCCTATATTTTATAGTTTAGATTAGAATTTAGTGGTTGAGATTAAAATGTGTAGACCCCACCACCTTTTTTAAGTCGTCTAATCTCAACCATTCAATTTCAATCCAACGTGTATAACGTAGGTTGGTTTCATAATATAAAACCAACCGGTTGGTTCTAGAGCACTCCTATATATATATATATATATATATATATATATATATATATATATATATATATATATATATATATATATATATATTTTATATATATATATATATATATATATATATATATATATATATATATATAAAATATATATATATATATAATATATATATATATATATATATATATATATATATATATATATATATATATATATATATATATAGGGAAAAAAAATATATATATATATATAGGGAATGATATTTAACTACACATATGGGGTACCTCATGGAATATTTATAATATTATAAAACCAAGTAAAATATTATTCATAAATATTATTTACTAAAATTACAAATAAATATTAAATATCTATTCTTTTAATTGTATAAATTTATATCCAAAATCTGGTATATATAGTAGTAAAATACCTTTCTATACGCGCAAGCACTCGTATAATTTCTAAAAAAAAAAATCTAAAATGGGGTTCTTGGAAATTATTAACACATTTTCAAAATAAAATAACAATTTTAGTATCAATTAACACATTTATTTTATATACATATATACATCAAATATTTGGAAAAATATTTACTTAGACCAATAGTACAAAACGTACATGTATACAATAATGTACACCTACATAGATATCTTTGGACTCACTACATGCCTACATGGGCTCTGGTTGGGTTCGGGTTAAGTCCAGGCTAAATTGGTCTAACCGGTCTCCTAAAAAGTCGTATTATTAATAAATAACTAATTAAATTATTTATAAGGGTCAATCACAACTTGGCCTGGTTTTCCTAGTTAGAACACACATATGGCTCTATCTTCCCCACTATGGCTAATACACCAGTCAAGATACGCAACTACACTATTCGTGCCACGATTTCTAATCATCTTTTACAATAAATTTTAACCATGACTTAAGCCTTCTATCATAATAACTATTTAGTCAAATATTTATAAATTCCAAAATTTACTATTTATTCAAATAAATAATAATAATAATAATTTAATTCAAAATTTTGGGAATAGGGGTTACAGCCAGCTCCAGGGGCAGCACCGATCAGAGGACCAGCATTGGCAGTGAGGCTATTAGTCCAGCGTCTGCTGATGCAGGCTCAAATGTTTTGCCAAGCACAAAATTAGGAAGGCCAGCAGAGGCCGCAACAGCATGGTCAAGGAGGACAGCAGCATGGAGCTCAGCAAGGCCAGGGTCAGGCCTTCACCTTGTCTCTGAAGGAGGCACTAGCATCAGGCGACGTGGTTGCAGGTACTATTTTGTTGCCTCTTTTCCTACAGTAGCATTATTTGACTCGGGGGCTACCCATTGTTTTGTATTTGTACGATTTGTGACACACATTGGATTAGAGTTCGAGGCATTGCCGGAGATGATGAATATACTCACTGGTAATGAGCTCGTAGGAGTTAGCAGAGTGTGCTTAGCGTGTCTGGTTGTCGTATGTGGGGATTTATTGCCCGCATCTTTGGTTGAGTTCCCTATGGGCAACTTCGACGTTGTCCTAGGCATAGACTCGTTGAAAGACAGTCACGCGATAATAGATTGTCGAGGAGGTAGGGTGGTGTTTAATATTTTAGGCATTGAAGAGTTCACCTTTATGCGATCATTGGAGGATCATTCCAAGGGCATAGTTGCAGCGGCAGTAGCAGCGGAGGAGAAGGTTCCTAGGATGGTCGAAGAGTTTCTTGATGTTTTTCCTGATGAGCTTCCAGGTTTACCACCAGCAAGAGATGTAGAGTTTTGGATTGAGTTGAATCCTGGAAAGAAGCCTATAGCCAGCAGGGTTTACAAAATGTCGGAGCCAGAGTTGGACTTTATCAACAAGTGGAAGAATTGAAGGCGAAGAAGTTTATTAAAGAAAGTGGATTGCCTTGGGGAGCACCAGTGATTCTAGTACCCAAGAAGGATGGAACAACGTGGATGTGTATTGATTATAGGCAGTTGAATATAGTGACAGTAAAGAATAATTACCCGCTTCTAAGGATTGATGATTTGTTTGATCAGCTAAGTAGAGCCAAAGTTTTCTCGAAGATTGACCTTCGGTCTGGGTATCATCAAGTGAGAGTCCGGGAGCAACACATACCCTAGATAGCATTTAGTTTATGATAAGGGCATTATGAATTTTTGGTGATGCCATTTGGATTAACTAATCCCCCTGCAGTATTTATGGACTTGATGAATCGTATCTTTATGCCATATTTGGATTAGTTTGTGATAGTATTCATAGAAGACATCCTTGTCTATTCCAGTAGTGAGGATGAGCATGAGAAATATCTTTGGACAGTTTTGCAGACCTTGAGGGAGCATCAACTTTATGCGAAGCTCAGTAAATACGAGTTTTGGTTGGATCGTATTTCGTTCCTGGGATATATTATTTCTGGAGCAGGAGTGTTGGTAGATCCGAAGAAGGTTGAGGCAGTAGAGAATTGGCCAGTCCCGAAGATGGTAGTAGACGTACGTAGTTTCCTGGGACTGACAGGTTACAACAGGAGGTTTATGGCAGACTTTGCCAGGATTTCAGCACCCTTGATGCGTCTAATACTGTAGGTAAAAAAAAAAATCAAACTGCGCCTAGTTTTCCGTCAACAGGGCAGACTGAGCCTAGTTTTCAGCCAGCTAGCCAAACTGCGCCTAATTCATGAATCTGGGCAGACTGCGCCTAGTTTTCCGTCAACAGGGCAGACTGTGCCTAGTTCTCAATCAAACTCAAATAGCGCCTATTCAGTACTCAGAGAGGCGCGTTTCTCAAACCGCGCGTAGATCACATAATCATTATTATCTGATAGCACGTAAATCGAAATGATATCTCATCATTATTCTGACAGAGTAGCACTCGAGGAAGATATGATAGATGTCTAGACAGATTGCACCTACATCGAAGAACCAGGCACTATCGACAGACTGCGCCTACTTTTGACTATATCAAGCACACTTTGCAGATTGCGCTTACGTCTCAGTGAAGAAGGCGCAGTTCAATACAACATCAATTCAGAGCTTGCCACGTGTCCCTGAAACAGGCGCGCTTTGACTAAATCAACGCCTAACTACCACTCTACATGTCCAACACGTGTCCCACTAACTGTACACGACCAAGCGCATGTCAATCAAATAATGCCACGTGTCTAGAGCAGTTGGTGCACGTTCGTGATAATGGAGTGAAAACAGGCGCAGTTTGTCATACGTGCTCAAAACAGGCGCAGTTTGTCATACGTGCTCAAAACAGGCGCACTTCAACCAGGCACTCTCCAGAATAACTGCCCAAAATAGTTATTTCAGAACTCTATAAATAGAGTTTCGTTTCCATTCAACAGAGGGGAGATCAGAGAGATCAGATTACACACAGAGAGATTATTCTCTTCAGAGAATCCAGGAGTTCTTGCTAAAGTGCTGCTGCGTTCTTTAGAGGCTCTTCGCCTTCAGTTCATCAGAGGCTTCCTGCCTTCGTTCCATCAGAGGCTTCTTGCCTTCAGTCATCTTCAAAAGCTTTCGTCTTCAAAAGTTCACATCGTCTAAGGGATAAAGCGATCGTCATCCAGATCGGATTCCTATAGTTGTACTTTCCCAGAATTCTTGTAATATTCTTTACAAAGTTTGTGAAATAAATATCATACTTTTGTTTTTGCAAACAAAATGGCGACTCTGCTGGGGACGACCTTTTCCTCTGATGAAAAGGTGACAACTCAATATGACACGGCGTCTATCGGCTCGACGCAGAAGACTTTGGTCGTGAAAGTCGACCAAACGGCCTACGAAGCACTGATTAATGCACAAAGCACTCCTCGCCGCACTACGACTTCCGTCAAGAGCAAGACTCGCTCAGTGTGGGCTCCCAAGAACTCTGCTCCTTCTCTGATGAAGAACGCTGCCACTTCTTCGG
The DNA here is from genome assembly GCA_029216955.1 of Iris pallida. Lineage (NCBI taxonomy): Eukaryota > Viridiplantae > Streptophyta > Magnoliopsida > Asparagales > Iridaceae > Iris > Iris pallida. Next base: position 10,214,852 of record JANAVB010020400.1, on the reverse strand, counting down.
CACAACCTGCTGTTTCCAAGACACCAGTGCCTATCTCTAGCAACCTGGCGCAGTCTGTTCCCTCTTTAGGGAAACAGATTGTTCAGGCGCAGTTTGCGGCCAAACATGCCAACCAGGCACAGTCTGTTCTCTCCGTAGGGAAACAGACTAGAGCTGTGAACCAGATGCAGTCTGCTGTCAACCCATCTTCTGGCACAGTTCATGCCAAAACATCACAATCTCTGCCTCGCAATCAGGCGCAGTCCGTTCTCTCCTTAGGGAAACAGGCGCAGTCTGACACCAAACCTCCTTCTGACACAGTTTGTGCCAAATTAGTACAAGTCAAATCTTCTGCTGCTGCCCAGGCGCAGTCCAATGCATCTGCTGCCCTGACTAAACAGGCGCAGTCTGCTCAGGCGCAGTCTGCTCCGGATCATTCCAGAATCCAGAAACCCAAAACTGCACAGGCGCAGTTTGCTAAGGACAGTCCTTTGGCTGCTCCTTCTTCGATTCTATCAAAAGGAAAAGGCCCCTTGGTCTTCTCCCAATCTTCCCAAGCGCAAAACTTGGAAGATAACAGAGGGAAATGCTCTTTAGCTATCCCTTCATCTCAAAACAATGGAAAGGGTTCTCTGGCCTTTTCCAAGTCTTCTTCGATTCTTATCGAGGAGGATCCAACTGATGGTGCCTCTGCACCTATTAGTACGAATATCCCCCTTAACAAGGGTTCTCGTACTAATCAGAGAGGCATTTTACCTACTCCCAAGGCAAATATTCAGGAATTGCCTAATTTGCGGATTTCACGATCCGAACAAGGCAAATTACAAGTTTCACAAACTGAGGTTCTCAGGGGCGGTTTAAATGATTTACGGGCATATCTCAATAAAAAACCCCAATCAAAACCTACCTCTGTGAAACGCAAATATGCTAAGATTAACTTACCTCAGTATCAACCTTTTGAGGCAAGGAATCCTGACAACTACGCCAATCAGATGAGTACCTCTCTTTATACTCATGGAATCGAACGTTTACGAAATCGGAATCATGTTCCAAATGTCATCTATGAGTATATCCCTGCTACTTCTTCTCATCCCGTTGTCTCTGATCTTCGGGATCATCTCAGGCAGAAACGGAATACCACCCCCAGTTCTCCCAAACAATTACAAGTTCATCATTGCAATCATCCTCACGAAGTGGTTATTAAATGTTGTTGCCAAACAACCAAACGTTCTGTCTTCGAGCGTCTGAATTTCCCTTATGTTGATCAAAAGAGTGATGATGAAGAAGAGGTAATGTTTGCCTCCGTCAACATGACTTCCAGAGATTCTGGGGGTAGAAAATGCAAGCACGGAAAGAACCGGAGACCCAGCCAGCACTATCTTGACCGACTTCGAGAATCAGATGATGGTGTTTACCAGCATACTCGATCTCGAAGCCGAGAAACAATAGGTCAAAGGAATTTTCCTTACCGTGATATCTCTACCTCTCATGCTGGGGGTAGTTCTGACTATGCTGTCGACAGTGATAGCTCTGAACAAACTGTGTCATCTGTCATGGCACGAGAAGTGATAGCATACGTCACTGAAGAACAAGATGCTTCTGGTTCCAACAATCAGAATCAAAGGATTATTGCACTAGAAGAACAACTGAAGACTATGGCCGAAATGATGGCTAAAATGCATGATGTTATTATGGCTCAGCATACTCCACCAGTTATAACTCCTGAACCATTGGTTTCTTCCACTCCTCAGAACCCTGGTCTGGGGGTACCACCTCTTCCGAACATCACAGTACCAGCTCAGGTTACTCTTAGCCAAACTGGTGCTGGGGGTGATGCTTACCATGCGGTTCCTCCTCCGATCATTACCAATCAATCTAGCAATCCTCAATCTTCAGGAAATGCTAATGATGCTGTTGAAACATTGCGGAATCAATTTGAAGCCTATGCACAAAGGGAAGGCTTACAACGGTTGGGCATTAAACAACCCTATCCCGCCGAATGGAAGAAAATGCAGTTTCCACCAAAATACAAATTCCCCACTATTATGCAGTTTGATGGCACTTCATCTCCCAATCAGTATATTAATCATTTTGAATTGATGACTGATCCTCTTCAGCCTAATGATGCCCTTCTTACTCGGGTATTCGTCAGTTGTTTAACTGGCGCTGCTTATGACTGGTACCGAAGTCTACCAGACGGATGTATCACTTCTTTTGCTGGTTTCAAACAGATGTTCCTTGAACGATTTTATGAAGGCGTCAATGACATGACTATGTCAGCCCTCATTAAAATTAAACAAAGAAATAATGAGCCTGCTGAGCAATTTATCGAGAGGTTCCGTCGCGAATCTCTCAAAATGCCAATGGGAACACCATCTGCTGTTACAATCGATACTTGCAAGAATAATCTCTTGCCAATTATCAGTATGTGGACAGGGGCAACTCAATTCCAGGATTGGCCTTCTTTCATTATTAATGCTAAGGCAGCAGAACTCAGCGCTGAAAAATTCAAGACATTGGGGGTTCACATGAATCCTGACCAAGGCGATCATAGCTCAAACTCTAACAACAATCACCAAAATAACAAGAGGGGTAAAGATACATCTACTCCTAAAGAAGCTTTGGCCATAAATCTAAAGAATAAAGAAGCACTGGTTGTCAATGTTGCTCAATCTGCACATACTCCATCACAACAACCTCAAAGAGCACCACGTCCTAAAGAAGAGTACTATTTCGATGAAGATGACATCATGGGTATCTTTGAATGTCTTACAAAGAGCAACAAACTGCAATTACCCGACCCTAAAAGGGCGGAAGAAGTTGGTAAGACTGACCATCCAAAATATTGTGTCTATCACAGGTTTGTTGGACATCCTACTCGAGCATGCTACGTGCTCAAAGGCAAGATCCAAGAGCTAGTCAACGCTGGGGTTATCACTCTTCAACAAGACGAAAAGACTGTGACCACAAACATGGTCTCAGTTCAATTTGGAGACTTTCCTCCTCTGATGGTGCAAGTCGGCGTCATTCCAATCCCCAAAGCTACTCTTGAGATTGAGAATCTCCCTCTTTCTCAGAATAAAGGCCTTGTTCCATTATCTCTTGATAATGATGAAATTATGTGGATCCATCCTGATCTCGCTTCAGAGTTTGAAGTCTCATATTCCAAGAAGAAAGATCGTTCTAAAGGCAAGATAAAGATTTGCAACATGGTGTCCTTCGACCCTACAAACGAAGAAGAGATCTTGATCGGCACCAGATCAGGAAAAACATATCAACGGGAAGTCCCAGAAGCTCCAGAGTCTTCTTCGGAGTCTGCTCCAGCACAACCTGCATCTATTGAGGAGAATCCTTCTGCATCTGCACCAGTAGTGGTGTCTATTCCTCCCAAATCTACTGCAGTAGACAAGGGCAAGCAACAAGTCCGCTTCGACAAACCTCTGAAGAAATTATCACTCACAGGATTTGAGAAGCCTTATAATTTCGATATTTTGGTTCAATTAGCTAATACACCAGCCAGATTGTCAATCTTCGAGCTCTTGCGTCTTTCCAGAGAGACTCGGGAAACTCTAAGTGAAGCCCTGATGCAAGCAGAAACCTGCTTGACTTTCCTCAAGAAGCTGGAAGCAGAACCAGTTTCTTGCCTACACTGCCACAGTGTTCTGGACTTGATGCCGAACATCACTTTTACGCAGGACGATATGCTGCTAGAAGATAATCGACATGACCGTCCTCTATATTTTATGGGCTATATCGATTCCATGAAGGTTGATCGTCTATTGATTGATCCTGGGTCCGCTCTCAGCATTATGACGAAGACTATGCTAGATGCACTGAAAATACCTGTACATAGTCTTTCTGTTACCATTACCACAATTCTGGGATTCAACCAAGGTAAAAGCGAACCTTTGGGCAAGATTCGCCTAAAACTACAAATAGGCAATCTGCGCACTAAGGTTACCTTTTATATCATCGACAACCATGGTTGCTCATACAATGCTATTCTGGGGAGGCCATTCCTGCATGAACATAACATCGTTCCTTCCACTCTTCATCAATGTTTTAAATACGTTGATGACAATGGAGAAGTCCATAAGGAGGTGGCTGATCTCCATCCCTTCAAAGGAGTTGAGGCATATTGCAATGACTCTCGCATGTATAAAAAGGAATTCATGAAGATTGTTCTGTCTCTTGACACAGAAGAAGATCAGGAAGCAACGTCCAGTGAAACCCTCATCATACCTGTTAAAGGGCGGGTTTCTTATCCTCAGTCCTCTAAACTATTGGCTATTCACTTGCCAATTCAGAAACAGCCAACTGATGATGATTAAAGGGAGCTCACCTCCTCTGAGCCTCTTGTTATTTGACTTACGTCGTAACAAGATAAAAAAAAAAAAAAAAAAAAGCAGCTCACTTCCTTTGAGCCACTTGTTATCAAAGACAAGGAAAATAGGGAGCTCACCTCCTCTGAGTCGCTTGTTATTGACCTCCGTCGTAAACAAGTCTAAACTTCCTTCACGTTCTTCCTCTCCCCCTCTTGTAATCAATCTGACCAAGTCTGCTAAGGCTAAAGGTCCTGTTGTAAATACCACTGTGTATATCAATGAAGATGTATCTCCTTTCCAGTATACTGATGTCATCTACTATACTAAGTATTATTTGGAAATGTTAGATAGCTTCCAATCATTCACAATGGGAGTTGTGCAAGCTCTTCAGACGGAAGTCTCAAATGATCGGCCAGAGAAGTCCTGCTTTATTGTTCCTTCTCGAAAGGAAGGCGAGAGTCCAATACTTTTTAGTAAAGGACCAGAACAAAAGTTCAGCTATACGGATGACAGCAAAGTTAACGATACTGGACCTATTCAGCATCATCGTTACAGTCAGCAGTGCAAAGACATCCTCCGAAAGATGGGCTACGACTTCAAAAGTGGCCTCAACTACGGCAAAGGAAGGCGAACTCCTGTTCGTACAGCTGTTCCATATGGAAAGTCTGAAATGTACTACAGCAGGACTAACAGAGGGCTCGGATATGCTTCTCCGCAAGTGTTATCCCCAGCAGTCTCTAAATCTGATAGTGACGAGCGCTTCAATTCTTCTGATTCCAGATCATGGGATTCTGACACCAGTATTGGTCAAATTCATCGATTGACTATATCTTCTAAATGAACATCCTATACAAAATTATTTGACGGTTCATCCCGTTCATCATCATCATCTGACGGTTCATCCCGTTCATCATTATCATCTGACGGTTCATCCCGTTCATCATCACCATTTGACGGTTCATCCCGTTCATCATCATCATTTGACGGTTCATCCCGTTCATCATCATCATTTGACGGTTCATCCCGTTCATCATCATCATTTGACGGTTCATCCCGTTCATCATCATCATCTGACGGTTCATCCCGTTCATCATTATCATCTGACGGTTCATCCCATTCATCATCATCATTTGACGGTTCATTCCGTTCATCATCATCATTTGACGGTTCATCCCGTTCATCATCATCATTTGACGGTTCATCCCGTTCATCATCATCATCTGACGGTTCATCCCGTTCATCATCACCATTTGACGGTTCATCCCGTTCATCATCATCATTTGACGGTTCATCCCGTTCATCATCATCATTTGACGGTTCATCCCGTTCATCATCATCATTTGACGGTTCATCCCGTTCATCATCATCATCTGACGGTTCATCCCGTTCATCATTATCATCTGACGGTTCATCCCGTTCATCATCATCATTTGACGGTTCATTCCGTTCATCATCACCATTTGACAGTTCATCCCGTTCATCACACCATTTGACAGTTTATACCGTTCATCTTTATCATCTGACGGTTTATCCTCTTCCTCATATTATCCGGTGGTTTATATTCCTCCATAAAGAATTGAATTCAATCAGTCTTGAAAAATGAAGATTCATCATTCGGATATTCATTAAATGTCTGAAACGTGAGGTTAATCCTTCCAGATCGAGCAGACAACTTAGCCTATGCGCAACTTGATTTGATTTTCAAAATTCAAAGTATTTCAAAATTTTGAATAAAATCAACTTTCGAAAACTTTGAAGGGGGTCTTGTAGGTAAAAAAAAAAATCAAACTGCGCCTAGTTTTCCGTCAACAGGGCAGACTGAGCCTAGTTTTCAGCCAGCTAGCCAAACTGTGCCTAATTCATGAATCTGGGCAGACTGCGCCTAGTTTTCCGTCAACAGGGCAGACTGTGCCTAGTTCTCAATCAAACTCAAATAGCGCCTATTCAGTACTCAGAGAGGCGCGTTTCTCAAACCGCGCGTAGATCACATAATCATTATTATCTGATAGCACGTAAATCGAAATGACATCTCATCATTATTCTGACAGAGTAGCACTCGAGGAAGATATGATAGCTGTCTAGACAGATTGCACCTACATCGAAGAACCAGGCACTATCGACAGACTGTGCCTACTTTTGACTATATCAAGCACACTTTGCAGATTGCGCTTACGTCTCAGTGAAGAAGGCGCAGTTCAATACAACATCAATTCAGAGCTTGCCACGTGTCCCTGAAACAGGCGCGCTTTGACTAAATCAACGCCTAACTACCACTCTACATGTCCAACACGTGTCCCACTAACTGTACACGACCAAGCGCATGTCAATCAAATAATGCCACGTGTCTAGAGCAGTTGGTGCACGTTCGTGATAATGGAGTGAAAACAGGCGCAGTTTGTCATACGTGCTCAAAACAGGCACAGTTTGTCATACGTGCTCAAAACAGGCGCACTTCAACCAGGCACTCTCCAGAATAACTGCCCAAAACAGTTATTTCAGAACTCTATAAATAGAGTTTCGTTTCCATTCAACAGAGGGGAGATCAGAGAGATCAGATTACACACAGAGAGATTATTCTCTTCAGAGAATCCAGGAGTTCTTGCTAAAGTGCTGCTGCGTTCTTCAGAGGCTCTTCGCCTTCAGTTCATCAGAGGCTTCCTGTCTTCGTTCCATCAGAGGCTTCTTGCCTTCAGTCATCTTCAAAAGCTTTCGTCTTCAAAAGTTCACATCGTCTAAGGGATAAAGCGATCGTCATCCAGATCGGATTCCTATAGTTGTACTTTCCCAGAATTCTTGTAATATTCTTTACAAAGTTTGTGAAATAAATATCATACTTTTGTTTTTGCAAACAAATACGTAAGGAGATAGAGTTTGTTTGGTCAGCAGAGTGTTAAGTATCATTTGAAGAATTGAAGAAGAGATTGATCTCGGCCCCGATCTTGACGTTTCCAGTAGGATCGAGAAGGTTTACAATATATTGTGATGCATCTGAAAAAGGACTCGGGTGAGTATTGATGCGGCATGGAAGGATGATAGCATATACGTTCCGATAGCTTCGGAATCATGAGAAGAACTATCTGACCCATGACTTGGAGTTAGTAGTAGTGGTGTTTTCGCTTAAGTTGTGGAGGCACTACTTGTATGGAGAGCGAGTGGAGATTTATACTGATCATAAAAGCTTAAAGTATGTATTCATCCAGAGGGACCTGAAGATGAGACAGAGAAGATAGTTGGAGTTACTAAAGGATTTCGATGTGAATCTTCAGTATCATCCAGGCAAGGTGAATATGGTAGAAGATAACTTGAGCAGGAGAGGTGGTACATTCATCTTGACCTTGCAGAGGCACATTCTAGAAGATCTACAGGAAATGGAAATTGACGTAATCTTGTCGCAGGATATAGGAATTTTGGCCAGTTTGGAGGTTCAATCTACTTTGATGGAGAGGATCAGGGCAGCACAGGCAAAGGACCCGATGATCTAGAAGCTTCGATCAGAATGTGAGTCAGGTCTCAGAAAGGATTTAGTAATCCATGAAGATGGTACACTACACACAGATTTGGAAAACATCTTTGTGTGTCGAGTGGAGACCTTCGACAGAAAGTTATGTCAGCGGCACATAGTTCTCCTTACTCCATTCATCCAAGAGGAACAAAGATGTATCAGGATATAAAGCAGCACTTTTGGTGGAATGGCATGAAGAGGAAGATAGCGAGATTTGTTTCCAGATGTTTGGTATGTCAGCAAGTGAAGGCAAAGCAGCAGAGGCCAGCTTGATTGTTACAACCGCTTCCTATTCTGGAATGGAAGTGGGAGCACATCAAGATGGATTTTATGACTGGTTTACCTAGATCTCCGATTGGTCGGAACGTAATTTGGGTGATAGTGGATCGGCTCACGAAGGTTGCTTATTTTCTTCCTTTCAGAGTGGAATAGTCTACAAAGCAGTTGGCAGAAGTGTATATGAAGCAGATAGTGAGGCAGCATGTTGTTCCAGTCAGCATAGTATTAGATCGAGACACACGGTTTACCTCTCACTTTTGGCAAAGTTTGTATCGAAGTTTGGGTACCAAGTTGAGGTTCAGTACAGCTTACCATCCGCAGACAAACGGACAGTCAAAGAGAACCATTCAAACATTGAAAGATATGTTGCGAGCGTGTACCTTAGACTTCGACAGATTTTGGAAAGATAATCTTCATTTAGTAGAGTTCTCTTACAATAACAGTTATTAGACAAGTATTCAGATGGCTCCATTTGAAACATTATATGGAAGGAAGTGCAGATATCCTCTAGCATGGGACGACGTGGGAGAATAGAAATTATTGGGACCAGAGACGATTATGTAGACAGTGGAGATATTCAAGTTGATCAGAGAACGACTTCGAGCTGCCCAGGACTGATATTGTCATTGGGCAGATCAGCATCGTAGGCCACTAGTGTTTGGTGTCGACGACCAAGTGTTTCTACGGATTTCACCCACTCGGGATGTCATTAGATTTGGATCCCGAAGAAAGCTTAGTCCAAGATACGTTGGTCCGTTTGATGTTCTCGCTCGGGTAGGCGATATTGCTTATCGTCTTGCCTTTCTGCCTTTGCTATATGATGTACATGGTGTTTTATGTATCTCAGTTGCGTAGTTATGTTCCGAATCCTAGTCATATCCTCGATCATTCTGAGCTGGTCGTTGGTATCAACCTGACTTACGAGGAATAACCCGTATCCGTTTTGGATCGGTGAGAGAAGGTGCTCAAAAATCGGACAATTAGACTTGTCTGTATCGTTCGGGGCCATCGCACATCGGAAGAGTCAACATGGGAGTGTGAGGACGAGATTAGATCTCGGTATCCATACTTGTTCAACTCGGAAGGTGTCACGCCCTGCTCCCGTAGGAGCGATCGTCCTCGCTAAGGCGTGATGCCGCACGAGCCTAGATTATGCTCGTGCAAGACAGTTTCATAACGGCCGATTTCAGCGGCTGCGACGGGGTCATCGCACAGAAGTCCCAAGCAGAAACGTTGAATATTCAGAAAAAATTTAGAAGCAAAACACAAGTTATTCAAAAGTGCTCTTTATTGATATTGAACAATAAGATTACAATAGGGGGCAAGGCCATGAATACTAGTCTCTCAAGCTCACTTTTCTCTCATTTTACAAGTCACTCTGCTCTCTCGATACTATGCTGAGCCAGCGGATGCTTCAGAATACAATATCCATATATTATGTCAAGTATAAGTCTTGACTCCACGCGACCGCATGCTTCGAATCGCCAAAGAACTCCGTGCCTCGACGCATCTAAGCGACCTCCGTGCCATGAGCTTCTACCTGTGCCTGTACATGAAAACTGTGTGGGTGTCAGTACTCAACTGTACTGGTAGAGTGAGCTCCTCGCCCACCCATACAAAACCGACACATTCATTTACTTTGTGCATCTTAAATCCCTTACAATTGTCTTCATAGTCTTGCCTTAGGATCAATTTTAGGACGGACGCCTTGGCCTATACTTGGCGACGCAACGACAGGGTCGTGCCATACTCTATTCGTGACTTCAATACATATTCGAGGCAGTGCCTTGCCAAGTAGAACTTATGCAACTCAATCGTGCCAAGACTTTCAATTCTTTTATGTACCTCTAGACCATTCTTGTGCCAACGACGTGAAGGGGACGACTCGTGCAGGTCGTGCTAGTAGACTTAACCGTGCCATAAGATCGAGGCCATGCCTCCCAAGTATCACCCAGACTTAACCTACTTGCCTTACGGCCCTTCGTGACTTAACTCGAGACGATGCCATATTCATGCCGAAGCACGTGTTCTTGCTATAACCAACTCTTAGGCTCCAGAATGGTGCTACAACCGTACACACCTAACTCGTGCCGACTCAAGGTTAGTGCTTACAATAAGCATAACTTGTTAACCAACTCGTAACTCGTGCCGACATATCTATATGAGTGGTCACTAGCAATGTCAAGCTATCCTGGATTTTTTTGCATACGGTGACCATTCGTGTGGCGAGGTACGAGCTCCCACCGAATGACCCGTATCCTATATTGTAATGGTTCACTTCGAGTTGTACCGTCGACGAAGGCAGTACAATATCTACAATTCCTCCTAGGCCGACACGAACCCGGCGCCCCGGGATCGCTCGAGGAATTTTGCCCTTGCGCGCAAGTTGTCCAGTGACCATGCAAGACTCAACTCGATCTACCAAGTCCTTCCTTAATCATGACCATGCATTCCTTCTTTCTATCGAGACTTCCAAGTAGCGGGACCTATCTCGCGTGATTCCTTATCGAGACTCCCAAGTAGCGGGACCGATCTCGTGAACATCCTTATCGAGACTTATCGAGACTCCCAAGTAGCGGGACCGATCTCATGAACGAGACTTATCGAGACTTCCAAGTAGCGGGACCGATCTCGTGTGCTTCCTTATCGAGAGTTATCGAGACTCCCAAGTAGCGGGACCGATCTCGTGAACGAGACTTATCGAAACTCCCAAGTAGCGGGACCGATCTCGGTGACAACCAGTCGCGTGGACTTCCTTTGTCCGTGGTATGCTTTTCACTAAACCTACCGTGGCTCGTGCCTTAGACAGACCTTATTCTCTAGGCGACGCTATTGCTCAAGTCACATACTTTATATGACGAGCCTTGTTCTCGTGGGACTATGTGACTTGGCAACCACAGGAAACAGGGGACAGAGCTTGCTATGACTTCGATAGCCCAGCACAACTCTTTTCTAACTTATTCGGGCAACGACTTGACGAACTAAGGCTACGCCAATCTTTGCATCGAGAGAACGTGTCGTGCACGCGTTCGACTTGAACAAACAAGTTCTTGGGTGCCTAGACTTAAGCAACAAGCCGTACAATACAACTTAACCCATGGGACATACGAAGGCTATGCCAAGCCTTGGATGACGGGACCGTGCATGCATTATCAAGCATTCACGCGGGCGACGCCTATGACTTAGGCTAATTCGAGCGTTGTGGTAACTTAGCAACTTAGGCAAACTTTTTTCTCCCATGCCACGGGACGAAGGATCGAGTGCCATTTTAAAAGCATGCTGAGCAGACTTCTAAGCAGACCGTTGGACCTTTTTCTATGTTCTAACACATTCCGACCCGTCGGGACTATTCCCTTAGCTATGTGGATGCGTATTTTTTATTACCAAGTCTAACTTGTGCAAGTTGAAAACATGAAATTTATTATGTGAAGGCTAAGATGAGGCAATTTCACCGAAACTACCCCACCTGAGGGAGGAGTCGCCTCGACCGAGCGAGTCTTCGAGCAGCCGTTGCAAGGCTAAGTCCGAAAGCCGTCGGCGTTTCAATTTCTTCGATTGACTGAGCGGGATGGGGCACTACATCATACACCACTCAGAAAAAGTTTTATCCTCGAAACTAACTGAGTACTTACTTTTAGACCACTTTGATCTAAGGACCCTCGTACACACTCCGCCTACGTGTTTCTTCGATTCCGAGCCACGCTCGCACTATTATCAATCTTTCTTCCAAAATCCTCGACCCTTTTCCATTCCTCGAGTCTCACTTGAATTCAACGTGTCACTTGGTTGGATCGTGCACATATTCCAGGTGTCCCCAAAATACATGTATTCAACCAAGCCGCATGATAGAGAATTCGTCATTCTCACTCGAGTCGCATCGGGTACATATTCAGGCATCCCTGAAATATATGCATGTCAGTCGAATCTCGTGAGGGGTATTCCTATATTCTTAATTCACTCTATCCATCCATACCAATCCTCAAGATCGATCTTTCGATTTCTAACTCTTGAAACAGGGGCATCTCGCCTAACCGCTAGGCCATTTTTCAAGGCTAAAGTCAATGTCAGGATTGGAATCATAGTTCCCCAACAATAATGCCAACATTGACCCCAATCCTAGGGTCAAACCAAAGTCGGTAATACAAGATTTTCTCCCCAAGTTCGATCACCAATTCTAACCAATTCATGTATTCGATCACGAGGTCGTCTAGCATAACAATTTGTCATGCCCCAATCTCACGCAAGTTCGATTATCTACGTTGGACATGAATCACCATGCCATGTTCTTATAGGATAATCGCCCTCATTGGAGCGTAACTTTTGTTTGAGTCTAGACTAATTCATTCTCGATACGCGGATTGGACCTACTCAATCCTCAAGTTCAATCGTCAAGCACACTGAGTCATTCTCGAGACCATCTTCGCGTAAACCATAAGTCGAAGCAATCAAATTGCCATATCATGCAAGTTCGATCACCCCCACTGTATGAATCACCATACCAGTGCTCATGGAGAGTGATCGTCCTAATCGACGTGACGCATGTGCAAGGATGGAGTTGCGCTCACATAAGACAAAAACGTTAACATTGTGGTTATCGTCGAAGCAATCCAAACATTTCATTTTCATCCAAGCCAAGATCTCAGTTCGACTGTTTGTCATTCGTTCAACTAGAAAATCTTCGAGCCAAGTCTATCTTTTCCTCGACATATTTCAACATCCCGAGTATAGCATCTATCGAAACAATAACATTTTACACGATCATCGTTCCTCGAATCAGAGTACCTCCGAGTTATCGCACATTGCTCTTTGATACGCTTCAATACTATCGATGATGTACGTAACCTGACGATCTTCCTTTGCAATAAACTCTGAGTCGTGCAACTGATGCTATTATCCGAATTGGATATACCACAATTCCATTCTATCAAATCCGAAATCACAAGTGCGATCCTCTAGGCTTCCTCGATCAAGACATTCACTTTTATTCATCGTTCCGAATCGTTTTTCTAACTCGTGTTGCCTATTCACAAATTGTCCGAATGACATCTCGTTCGGGACATTTGAAGTCACGACCAACTAAGCGTGATACGTTCCAAGGCTTTAAGCGATCACATCGCCTCGCCGACATACTCGTTGTTACTTCTAATCCTCAATTTTGCTCGAATGATTTCCAAGATGAACCATATACCACTCAAGATTCGAGCCATCCGATTTAGTCTACAATCACGTTCGCATTATTCGCTAATACATCTTTCAGATTCGTTCGACGAATCTCTAGTGTAATTGCTCACATCGATAGGGTTGTATGTGTAGTTGGTCCGGTAATTAGCGTCTTGCTTGCCCTGATTTCTTTATCTTGTCTTGGCTGGAATTTTGAAGACAGAATTTTTTTAAGGAGGGTAGAGATGTCACTTTCCGTACCCAATATATGTATTTGTTACATGTTTCCTACATATGGTATCTGGTATCTGTACGCGTGCACCTGTGATCCTTTATTTTACACCTAGTCATGGCACAGAACAGTATATCGTCGCAGAGTAGTGTGCCACCCCTTATCCTTGTTTGGTTTTAGGTATAGTTCACTACTTCGATGATAGGATTTTTGGACCGTATTGTGATTAGGGTTTTAATTTAGTAATTATTAGTTGTAGCATGTAACAATTAATTTATCATATTAGCCACATGATTAGGACATGCTAGGATTAGGATTTTATGAACCAACCCACCCCCACTATAAATATTCTATTCCTCTCTCTCCTCTCATTAACCTCCATTCATTTCCTTCGACCACATTCCAGCACATACATGATAAACGGTCAGTAATAATTACGTGGTGTGTTGTTTGTTGAGTGATGCATTACATTAAGAATGGATACATATGTGGGACTCCATGAGCCAGTGCAGATTCTTACTTAGGGTACTCATACTTAATGTACGACAACTAGGGGATGATCATGTGGCCACGACTTGTGAAATCTAAGACCAACATAGGGTTTAACTAAACAACTCAATCTAGTAGATGCATGGGGAGGGAAAGAATCTCGAGATTTTTGTCACACTAACCACCCCAGGACCCGTCCTGACGTGTCGGGTTGGCCACCACGGATATTGCTAATCTGCCTATAGTGGATGACAATATTCGACTCCTACGTGCTATGAGTTATATGTTCCACACGGTAGCCTTTCGAGGGGTCCGGTGCATAATCAATGTGCTATACGTTAGCCCTGTTGGAAATCACGCAATCTAAGGATTCCTATAACAGCACAACGGGGATAGCCCCGCCAAATATAAAAAGTCATAGGAATGATTGGTCGCTCGTTGTATCTTCTGTCAATAGCCGAGGAACATGGACTGTCATGGTGCATGGTCTAACTCATATCCTTGTTTGGTTGTTGGGTTAGGCCATCGCGCTATGACAGGCTATGGTCCGAAGTTATGACCAGAAGTCCATAACTTGACCAGGGTTATATGATATATTTTATCTCGATACAATATTGGCACCATTTGTCCTTGTCTGGTTGTAATAGTGCCGTATGGTCTCGATGATACGTTATAAGCCTATAACTCCTGAGCCAAGTCTTATTATTAATTATTATGCTTGGGTTTTGTCCCTCTCTTGTGTGCTCCCTTGTGGTAGTTGCTATTCGGGACTGACCCCGCTGGTTTTGTTTAGCCAGATCACGTGCAGAGTCCGAGGATCCAGTCTTCTTCCCTGACGACAACGGTGCATACTAGGAGCATGGCCGTCGGAGGACTCGAGTCGATTTCTTTTCCACCACTCTAGTATCATCAATTTTGTTCTGACATTTAGCCACCGGCACCTGTTTAGCCGATTATTCTGGATATTTAGTTTTCATGCATAATTGTAATTAAATTAGACTGCAGCTGAATATGATTATGTACTTATGACTCTCTAGGGCCAGATGATTTATAAAGCTAGCTCCTTATGATCATTTTGATGAAGCGTCGGGGACGCCTTACTACTATATCCTATATGTTCATTAATTGTTGTTTTCTTGTTTTGAATGACTGAGACATAGATGTAATGTATAACCCTAGGCGACTTGATTGTAGTATACACCCCTTGTCTCTTGACAGCCGTGATTACTGTGTGACGTTTTTGTACCTCATATAGTGTAGCTGGCCATGTCTGTTCCCGTATTTCGGTACCCGGGAGTGACACAACCGGAGGAATCAAAACGCCAACAGTATTTGGACTTAGCCATGCGACAGCCTGCTCGAAGTCCTGCTCGGTCGAGGCAACTCCGCGTTCAGGTGGGTGGTTTCGGTGAACTTGTCTTAGCTTGGCCTTCACACTAATAAAACAAAAGTTTACATTGCGCTGATAGGCTTGATAATAAAAGAGACGAATCCATCACTACACCAAAATGTCAAATTAGGAACACTAGGTATTTTTCAATCTAGAACGCTTACTTTCTGTTCCTAGGTTTTGGAACATATTAAATATGTTTCGGACCAAATAAACGTTCCTAATATTCTTTATTTTATTTTTTAGAAAAATTATTTATTCAAATACACTTTTGTATTGTTCTAAATACGTTACAAATTGAGACTGCACGCGTGTTCATCTCACGTAATAATTACTAAATAAAGCGTTCAGGCAAACATAACATTGTTCTTCATCTCGTACAACCAAACCCTAAAGGTTCCAAACCATTCCAAGTATTTTTGCCCTCTCATATTTTGCGACATTTTCAATCTCCCTCCAAATCTTTCAATCTCCCTTCAGAGCTCCCTCCATAATCTTTCAATCTTCCTCCATAATCATTCTTTCAGCTCCCTCATTCTTCTTGTCATCAAACTCGCTTACGATCGCCCATCGAAGAAGGGTTTGAAAATCTCATCAAACCTAGATCTTCAAACCCGCATACGATTTGCAACTTTAATTCTCTTCAATCTCAAGATTTGCAACTCAGGATTGAAATGGGTTTGAAGGGCTTGCCATCATCCATCGAGGAAGGGTTTGAAGGGTTTGTTCTTTTCTCTTTCCTCTGATTTTTGTTTTAGTTTTTTAGTTTCACCATACATATCTCTCTCTCTCTCTCTTTGTGTATGTTTGTATGTATGTATGCATGCGTAATATTTACTGTTAGGTTCCAGACCTAAATGACTGACCACTACTGATATTTGATGGAAGCTTGACATTAATTCAAAGAAGAAGAGAAAGTTGGGAAAGAACAATGGAGTTCTTCATAGAACTTCTTGAGAGTTGGTTACAGGAAAAAATGGGGATACAGTGCTTAAAGAAAGAAAGGAAACTAAAAGCTAAAGCGAAGTATTCTCTGATACATTTCACACCCCTCTCCTTACTCACCTTATCTATTTATACTAATGTGAGTTGCAGTTCAATGATTCAATTCTGTTACAGCTTTTCCTAATATTATAGAACTACCATCAATACAAGTTGAGACATCTGTAGAGCTGGTGCTAACACCTCCTCTATGAAATTGGTAGACTGGGAATGTATGTCTGATCAATTGGACTTGTAATATTGCAATGACCTCTGATGATGTCAATTACATTTGATTTGAGTAATGTATTCTGAACTGTTGGTACCATTGGTGAATGAAGAGTGACCCTAATGTTCTCTGAACTGCTCAACATTGCTCTGCTAGTGAAGAATGACTCTCTGTTACTGGTAAGCTTCTTTCAGACTTCCTGAGCTATTAGTTTACTGAGTAACCAGTGTATTCCCCACTCTCACTTAGCCAGGCACTAAACTTCTCATTGGCACTCTCATTGACATGTGAAATGAGGTACGTATCATTTACATATATGTTTAAGTAGTATAATATTTATTTTCCTTTTTCCCTAATTTACATCAAGTGACCTTGTTCTCCTTACACAGATATTAGAAAGTTATACACTATAGGTCGATTTTCTCACAAGCATCTCTAATTACCAAGTAAAAGGAACAATATCTTCGTATGGAACATCCACAGATGACACATCTTGGTTTATGCACTCTAATTGAAGGAAGCATGGTTCTATATATAAAGTTATATATAAATGACAATATATGAAATATAGAAAGATTTTATGTATCCGGGATAAATATGGAAGAAGTCTTAATAAAACAATAAGAGGAGAATTATTTAAGTTTTAGTTTTAACTAGGGGTAAAAGGTTTCAGGATAATGGTGATATCGACTGAAGTACATAACATAACAAGACCAAACTTTGCTTAGGTCCATAAAATTCATGAGGCAAAAAACAAACAATTCATACACAACACAATCGAAGGAAAATATTTTTTTTCCTTTTGGTGACTTAAAAAATTGTTCTTCTTTTGGATCTTAAATTTAAAGTCTAGACAGGGCCCCCGGATCATGAGGGGCCCAAAAAAAAGTTTAAAGATAAATATGTTAATAATTTTGTATCTCAAAATAGAATTAGTATATACCATGGGCCCTTTTAGACACAAAGTTAATGTTGTGTAGTGGTTAGTACTTTAGACTCCTTACTAGAGGTTCTAAGTTCTGTGCATTTGAAATGGAAGAAACTATGTACTTGATTTCTATAAAAACTGTTCATAAATTGTCATTGGATAAGTTATATATATTTGAAGTGATTTTGATCCATTTTTAACTCTGAACTATGAAAAGTAAGGATCTACGACATTGCTAATTGGCCACTTTTTCTCTATGAATTGAAATTGAAATATTTCATTCCATGGCTATAGTGAAAGGATTATTTTTGATAAAATTATTTGAGAGTCATGTGTGGCATGTTGTTTTGACAAGCTATTTCACACCAATTGAATTAGTTTTGTCCTTACCTTCACACATTTACTTTGCCAGCTCATATTTGATCTTGTACATGTATGCTTTTGGTTCTCTGAGATTTCCATAGTCATTGATTGTTACCTACGACTTGTGTAGCATGGTTGTAGTTGTACTAGTAAAAATGAGTACCATGTCTTAGCACCTAAAAGTCTGATAACACAAGATTTGTGTCGTAGGTTTCAAATGCTTTTGGTTCTCTGAGATTTCTAATATTTGTTTGCTACCACAAGATTTTAGCTTGTTGCTTAAATTGGTTTCACTCTAAATCGATATTATGCAAAGCATTCGAATTTTAGCCTGATATGATGCCAAAAAAGCTATGCATCTAAAACCTGATATTAATAATCACCCGGTACAAATACAAATCAGCTGTACCTAATCGAATTTGAGCATTTCTGATATAAATTAAAGCCTATATTAGTGTTTGTTGATATATGGCCTATAAAAGTGTTTGATGATATATGGCTGGTATGTGCAGTATTTGCTGATATACGGATCAGCCGGTACAGATATATGAATCAGCGGTACAGATATAGACACCAGATACAAGTGATACAGACTCGTAGGTGCAGCATTTGCTGATATATGTCCTATAGAAGTTGACTTATGGCTTATGCGATATGGTTCAATATTTTGATAAGAGAATTGAGATATCTTTATGAAGGCTCCCAGAGCAGCATGTTTTTAAACATGTTCCTGATACAGTGTCCCTCAAAAGAATTGATATAGCTCAAAATAGAACTACTAAAAATAAAATTGTAAATCATGTCCAAGATTCAGTGGTCGTATAATTCACAAGGCCACTAAGTATAGGGTTCATCCATCTTTCGGTGGTTTCAACTTAAGGACATTAATTAGCAGTACTGGAGCTTCAGTTTATTATATCTATGGAACTATATATTAGTTGTGTTTTTTGGCATAGTTTGTCTTATTGCAAAGAATATTAAGAAATATTATGCAAAAGACTGAATTTAAGAAACTGGTTCATGATGTTCCACATTCAAAATTTGTTTAGTAAGGACCTATAGTCCATAGGGTCATACTCACTTTACCGATAAAGCTTCACTTAGAGATATGGCATAAAAGGCGAGTAACCTGGGTGAGGTTACCTGGAGGTCCCTGTTTGAATAGTTATATACAAGGAGTGCTTGCAAACTAGACTAACTACTATATGTATCTCAAAACATAATTAATTAGTCAAGAAAATACTAGATAAGAGACCCAAGCATCTTCAAAAATTTTGTTACAAAAAACTACAATAACCATGATGGTACTGCAACGGTTATTTGTTCGCATGGACAAGCATCAAGGCTTAACCAACTTCTCCATTAATATGGCATAAAAGGAGCAGCAGAACAAAAGTCATATTGCAACATATTCTTATGAGATATTCATGACTAATTGACCATCATTTCTGAAGATGTATACGTGCTAGTTGTTATTCCGTTTCCAGGATGCAAAAATTCACGTAGAGGTCATGTCTCATATGTGATTCACTAAGTTGTACATAGAGTTAATTAGTTAAGTCTAACAATATATTTTCCCATATTTCTTTTCATGGTGGACTGATTCTTAGGTGGATTATATCTGGATATATGATGGTTTACAAGTTATCATGTATTCACTCTATTCGCCCTTGCATATCATTACAAACACAAAGGAGATAGAGGATGTGGTAGTGAGGGAGCTGCATCTTGAAATATAGACTTGCATCAACTTCCGGCTGCCAGATATCATTACTTCCAACCAAGCACCCAAAATTCTTTTGGCTCTGTCAGAGGAAACCCTTTCCGGTAGGCTATACAAGGTGTCAATACTAGTTGCTATTTTTCCCTGACATCTTGCTATTCTTTGCTCGTTTACAGTGACAATATCTCTAATCTCCCAATTCATTGCCAGTCTTGTAGTTTGTGTAAAGTTAACGTAGCCATTTAGTGGAGTAAGACTAAGGCAAGGTTTACATTTTTTTTGTGTAAATTTGATTCATTGTTACTATATGACTGTATTTGGATTTCATTTTGCATATTTTAATTGCTATTTTCCTTTTTTCCATTTTTTTTTTAATTTTCATCTTGAGTGGATGTTGTTTACTTGAAACAGAGTGACACGGAATACTTAGTTGGTGGGACATTGTGTCAGTAAGAACTAGTGGATGTATATGTTTCATCTCTTGGTATAGAGCAAAATGTTAAATATTCTGAGGATTTCTATACACAGTTCTATTTCTAGAGTTTAATGTTTACATTATGAGCATATGTTTTAGTTCTCGGTACAGAATAAACTTTTGAATATTCTTTGGATTTCTTTACATAGCTCTATTTCAACTGGAGTTGAATGTTTACAGTACGAGAATATCAGTAGAAATGCATAGACAAGGTTAGACATTCGTCACGATATTCTAGAATTATGTAGAGGAAAATTGCAGATAATTCTTGTGCGCATGATAGTGTTCCATATTTGAGAGGTAGTAAATTATCACTACATTTGTCACTTGTTTATTACTACATTTTATCCTGGAATATGATAAAATGAAGGAATATTTGATTC
The DNA here is from genome assembly GCA_029216955.1 of Iris pallida. Taxonomy (NCBI): domain Eukaryota; kingdom Viridiplantae; phylum Streptophyta; class Magnoliopsida; order Asparagales; family Iridaceae; genus Iris; species Iris pallida. The sequence continues at coordinate 10,194,414 of JANAVB010020400.1, read as the reverse complement.
AAATATATATTTCAACTAAGAAGTCAAGTAAATTATTATATAAGTGGTCAATAATTATGTCAAAATTTATGATGCAATTATTATGTTTATATTTCTACTTGAAACATTTTCTTCTATGCTCTTTCATTTAATTGCTGTAAAAGACATATCTGGGCATTTTACTTCTGTAAACAACTAAGGTCAGACTCTTTGGCCTCTCATTAATAATATCAGCAATTGGGGACAAAGAGCCGAGATACTACCCCATGACTCAATTAGGGACAAATCGACAAGATTCAAAGCTTGTTCATTAATTTGTTCTTATTATATATCAACATCACCTATTGAACACTTGCCTCATTTTTAGGATAGTAGTTCGTATTTTAATAAGCTATTGAGATTGTTTTAATATCTAATTAACTCAAATGTGGGTTATTTTCACTTGACTGAGCTCTTTCTACGTATGAATCTAGCCAAACCCTGTTAGGGATCTTTTATTGCAGTCTCGAGCATCGGCTTATGCACCTAACCTATTGAGGATGGGTGTCTAAAACGGTTGGTTGCATACGAGAATTGGAAAAAATGGATTTCACTTCTGCTGGATGCTGTTAACATGAATCTCCTTTTTTGTCCTGCATCTCTATTCCCTTTGAATTCTTCCTCTTTCTTACCTTGAACATTTCCCCCTCTTGCCTTTCATCCACTTTGGCTTTCAAAGCCCTAGATTTTATGTCAAGGCTTAGGGTGAGCGGTAGATTTCATGTTAAGGTCATGAGACGTAAGTTTTGATCTACGAGTAGCTAACCAAAGGTTCTATATGTAGATTAATTTTTTTGTCTTGTTTATTACTTCTTGGTGTAAAAACTTTGGTCCACTGTGTTGAAATTAGTTCACTCCTGAGTTTTTCTTATCTACTCTAATATGAAATTTCTACATCTGTAGGACTCTCCCTGCTAGTTTCATAAAAACTGAGGGGTCTACTATGGAAGGGGCAACCAGGGAAACCTTGGAGGAAACATATGCTGAAGTGGAAGTACTTTCACCATTTGTTCAGCTAGATATTACTCTTATTTGCCAAGTAAGCAAACATCCTCCATTGTTATTATTCTTCCATTAAAGGTACCATGAGACTGAGGTGGCATATTCACATGTTTTTCTATATTTTATATTGGACAGACTTGCATCATTTTTTGAGCAAAACTGAAGAAACCCCATTTTTCACCGGACCAGTGTAGCTAGAATGCTCATTTTTTGGTTAAGATGAAATACCATTTGATTTTGTAGTATTTTAGTAAGTTATTGTTACCCTGAGAATGGTACTTGAAGTTTCAATCCTTATTTGGGTTTTGTTTATTTTACATCTCTTTTCCTTTCTTTTTTTCCCTTAAAATTACCATTGCTAGTTTAGAATGCATGGACTTTCCCAATTAGTTTTACTAGTGTTATTATTCTCATTGGCGGCACAGATGTATGTTCAGTTGAGCTATGGAGCAATGTTTCTAGTTGCGCGCATCCTGCTAACCCATGGCATGAGCCATTACACCTTCGTAATGTACCACCAAATCGTCGCAGTTCTCACCATCTGCCCCCTGGCCTACCTTCGATAGGTATAGGTAGGTACTTAGTAGTTCTGTCTCAATTAGCTAGTTGTAGACAAGAAAAACCAAAGATGGACTAATGTATAACATGTATGTACCTAAAAGAAAGCAAAAATCCACCTTGAAGCTCAGAAATTTGGTTCAGGTCTTCGTGCTTGGAATGCTTGGGTACATAACTCTGCAGCAACTTTCATTAATTTGATCATCTTCACTACAAGAAGAAGCACTTCAAACTCAGTTATTCATTCAATTTTTTTGTAGGATAACGATCGGTCAGAACACCTACTTCGAGGGACTTTCTTACACATCCACCACCTTGGCATCAACGATGAGCAATCTGAACCCTGTTGTCACCTTCCTCATGGCATGGCTACTAAGGTCTCAGGTTTAACATGATTATAATGACTGTTAATGGTGTATGAGAGGACATGCTAAGATCTTGATAGACTGGAGGAAGTCGATATCAGGAGTATGAGAGGACATGCTAAGATCTTCGGTACCCTTTTATGCGTAAGAGGTGCGATGGTCATGACACTGGCCAAGCAGGGTCCTGCGCTTAATCTCAGCCATATTAGGCTAGCAGTACTCGACAGAGACTGGATGTTTGGTGCATTGCTTCTGGCTGCAAGCAGTTTCTCTCTGTTAGCATTTCTAATTTACCAGGTTAATTTCTCTTTCTCTCTCTCTCTCTCTCTTATATAAAAGATTGACAAATTTTCAGTCCGAGAAATAATTAAATAAAAAAGGGTCTGGGTGTTATTAGATTGGGAAATGGACAATTAATAACGAATGGCCTTATTCTAAGAAGAAAAAAAATGAAATTTTCAGGTCATTTGCCAACAGGCTAACTGCAATTGATTGTTATGATATATAATACTACATATTCGGTACTACATATCCTTTGTGATTTGTGATATCTTTAGCTGATTTCATAACCAGAAAACATAGTTAGCTATTCAATGTTATGTATTCAAAGATGGCAATGCCAATATTACATATAATTTTATGATGTTATTCCAAGTTGATTTCCCTTGACACGTAGGGGATATCTGCAGTTGATAAGCAACAGATGCAGGTAGTTCAAACTGCAGTTCAACAGTTCAAGGCTAAAACTTGGCAGTGTGAAGGGAGTCTTGGCACTGCAATGTAGTCCTGCATATGATCTAGGCAGCTGCAGGAGCATAGGTAATGCAGGATGGTAGCAGCTTGCTTAACAGTAGCAGTCACAGGAGACTCTGCAGAGATCTTCCTGTGCAGCAGGCAGCAACAGCTGTACTGAGCAGCAGTATAGCAGCAGCAGCAGCTGCACCGAGCAGCTGTATCTGCAGGACTGTAATGCAATTTTCTGCAGTGAGTGTAGGTAAGTTGTAAGCATGTAAGGGAGTTTTAGGAGGGATGCAGTCCCAGCTGCAGTATCAGCTAGGTAAGTGTCCTGCACAATGTGCAGGTATTATACCTGTGTGTAGGCAGGGTATGTGCAAGCTTGGACTGTTTTGAGAGCAATTGTGTGAGTGATAAGGAAACTTATTGTATGTGTGAATGATAAGGTAGTGAACTTATTGTATGTGTCATGCAGTAGGTTGGAAAACTAGCGTGTTAGTCAGGAAAGGAAACTTCAGTATAGTAGTTTAGGATGTCCAAATTTATGGTGATCAAGGATTGAATTTAATGTATAGCAAGCACATTTATATGTTCATTAACAGGCATTTCTAGGAACTAGAGTGCTTGACTATCATACTGTTAGTATGTCTAAAGTAGGAACCAACTTTTTAATGATGATGGATAATGGTGATCAAAAATTGAATTTCTGATCTTACACTACATAGGGAGTAGCGTGGCATGTCTAAGTTACTAGAAAAATATGACCCACAAATAATAGCAGACTGGACCAGTTATGTGTTACCATTGTCAGTGATGTTGATGTTGAACTCATGTACATCATGTTGAGGATACACTTGTATCAACGATCAATATTTTAGTTCAAATTAAGAGGCGGATGGTATCAATGATCAATGTTTTAGTTCAAACGAGAGTCACTTTGCATTTGTTCTCAATATTTGTTGTTTTAAGTAAAATTTTGTATTTTTTCTCACTGCCGCCATCTCACATAAATATGTATCTCCTGTAACTTTGGACTATTTAGCTGTACAGAAATGTTCCCTCTCTATGAAATCAACTTGTATACTGGGAGTAATTACTAGGAATTTGTTGTGCATTTTTGCTTTGAAGCTAATGCTGATAGACTTTGGTGTATACAAGTTAACGATTAAAGTCTGTTCGGCCTTGAGGAGAGGGGTGTGTGTGTGCGTGTGTTGAGTTTTACTTCTTTCCTATTAGAGTGTAGTAAATAGTATATTGATCTCCATTTTTCTATAGTAAGCGTCTGTTCGGTGAAAAAAGGGAAACGCAACAAACTAGTTTAACTCTTGCATTTTCATGGAATTTACTAAAATCTTGCAAAGAGTTTCTTCAACTTCTCTGGTCTGGTATAAGCAATTAACTGGCATCCCCTTATGAACTCGTTAAAGTTGGAAGTCTCTCTTCTGAACTCGTGAAAGTTGGATGATTTATGTATTAGATTCCAATGCATATGTATCAAAATTTGGATCTGATATTTTTCTTATATTTGGTAGTTTACTTGCATATGTATCAAATTTTGGATATGATATTTGGTCTATATTATAACTAAAAAATTGGATATGGTAGCTATTTTTTGGTTCATTATTTTGAGTTGTTTGTTTGGTTCATTGTTTTGAGCTGTTTGTTGCCGCCGAGACTGAATTATACAGTCTCTTATTCTCCAATTTCTTAAACATAGTAGATTTTGGTTATCTTAGCTTCAATTTCCTAATTTTAACTTACAACTTGTTTCATAATGTTGTATGCAGGTGTTGCTAGCTAGTTGTCGTTCAAATCTCCATCATTCGGTTCGAGAATAATTTTTGGGACATCTTTTAGAGAACTAAAATTTGTAAACAAATTATCTTTTATAATCGGGCTACATTTTATTATATGTAACTTTTAATTTATTTATACTTTTAATGACATTTTATAACGATTAACGTTTGGGATATATATGTTATTAGTTGTTTTGCATTAAGTTGACAGCTTTGATTAATTTAGTGGACCTCTTGGATGTTGATTCAGGGAATGTGTGGAATGCACCACTTATTGTGTTTAATGGTAAGTTCATGAATAATCATATTTGTGGTTCAAACTAAAATTTTTTTGTGAAATTAAAATTTGAAAAAAATGCACATGAACGTTAATAACGTGTTTCAAAACTAGCCACATGAATATTGCAAATAGTGTTGCAAATTACATTTAGGAACGAACATAAAACGTTTCAAACTGATAGTTAGAAACAATTCAAAAGTGTTCCAAAAAATACTTTAGAAACACATTATATGGGTAGCAAAACCTAATTTTAGGAACATTTCAAAGTCGTTCCAAAACTATTTTAGGAACATATTATATGTGTTTCAAAATCTAATTTAGGAACATTTGATAATCGTTCCAAACGAAATATAGGAACAAATTATAACCGTTCCAATAATTACAACGCCACTTTTAGGAACGATTTCCAAATGTTCCTAAAATTATAAGGTACATACAAAAAGTGTTCCTAAATGCCCATTTTGGTGTAGTGCATATAGCTAAGGGAGTAACCCCGCGCTGAGTCGGATTGAGTTAGAACATGGAAAGGTTCCACGATTGGCTTAGAAATGTGCACGATATGCTTTCAAAAATGACACTCGGTCCTTCTTTCCGTGACTTGGGAGAAAGAAAAGTTGGTATATGTTGCCACAAGACTATGAACTTAGCATAGTGATAGGCGTCGCATGATATAAATGCTTGATAAAGCATGCACTGTCCCACTGTCCAATGCTTGGCATAGCATAATTGTCCCACAATTCTCATTGTACGCTTCCATGATGCAAGGCTTGGCATAGCCTTTGCTCGTCCTACGGGTTAAGTTGTTGCATGATTTGAATTAGGCAAAGATGCCACGGGTTAAGGCGCTCACGGAACTCGGTTGTTCAAGTTGAGTACGTGTATGGTCCTAAGGTTCTACGGCTTGATGTAGCCACTTGTTCGCACGGCATCAAGGCTCGTCATATAGAATATGACTTGGACGGTAGTGTCGCACAGAACATGATTGGGTTAAGGCACAAAACACGATTGTTTCGATGATAAGTATACTACGGGTTAGGCACGTAAGGGAACACGTTTTGTTTAAGTTAAGATAGAAGGCTATGGGGTAGCCATTCTCTGTGTTTCAAAGAATAGAAAGTTAATGTGACCGTTTGTCGCTGAGGCGGTCCCTCATTTGGGAGTCTCATGGTTCCGATGCACGTCTTACAAAGTATTGAAGCGCGCGGTCCCTTGTTTGGGAGTCTCATGGTTTCTATGCGCGTTTTGCTAAGTATGGTTCGGGTCGTACCGCAAAATTAGGCCACGCATGTCTAGATGTTCTCGTAGGTGCATGGTCATGGACAACATGTGCACAAAGATTTCTTTCTCTACTGGTATTACGCCGGGGCGCCTCGGGGCCAGGTCGACGTAGGGCGAAGACGTTATAGCAGTGCTGGATTGTACTACACCAGGATAGTCGGAGGCTTTCTCTGGGCTCGCTACCTTGCATTGAGCTATCGTCTATCCGAACTATGTCCACGATGGCTTATCATGTCAGTGGCCTTTCATATAGATAAGTGGTGTGCTGAGCGGCAATCCGCATACAAGATGTCGGTCGAATCAAAGAAAGTGCAAGTACGACACGATTTGAGTCAAGAAGGGATGTAAGTTGCAAGACCATCATGGAGCCTAAGATTTGGCTGTACGTGAAAAAACGTGCTTCGGCACGAGATATGGCGTCGTGTTTGAGTCGTCTAGACAAGTTCCACAAGTTTGGGATAGTCATTCGAGTTAAGTCAGGAAGGACCGTAAGATAAGTTTGGTTAAGTCTCTTTGCGTTGTGAGGCACACCCTCGACGTTTGAATGCATGAATAGTGTGACGGCAAGACCATATTGTTGCGTTCCAGAGTATGAGCCAAGAAGTCAAGCACAAGTCGACACGTTGATATTGTTAGCACGCGAATGGTCTTGAGACACAATGATAAGTAAGTTATCGGTACGAGGCACGGTGATGGTCTAGAGACACAATGTAAACCCCCTAAATTTCTAATATGTTTTTAAATTTTTTTTTATTTAATGGTGTCTAATTTGTACTTTGTATTATACGGCGCGTGCTAAATTGTATTTTTCGTATTTGCTCGTCGAGTGCGAATATGTGCGAGGTACATATTTTTAGAAAATATTTTTTTCATATAGAAAAATAGCTTTCAAATAATAGACGGTAAAATATTTTTATTTATTTATTTTATTGCTAAAAGTTGCACAAGGCATCGCATTAAGGAATTTCCAAAACATCATTTTATTCCCTTTTATTATAAAGAGGGCTATTTTACTTTATCTAATTTCGCATATATTTTGGATTTCAAAAAATTATCACAATAATTTTTATTCATTGCAAAGTGTATATCAAAATAATTAAATATTTGTTATGAATCATGAAATTATTTATTTATGGGTATTATTTATTATTTAAAGATAATTTGAAATTCTGATTTAAAGATAACTTATTTATGGTTACCGATTTTTGATTTTGAATAGTTTAAATAAAAGATTGAATCTATCTAAATTTACTTTGAACTAATTCCAATTAAGATAGATTGAATCTATCTAAATTTACTTTGAACTAATTCTAATCTATATAAATTTACTTTGATTTTGAATCGTTCTAAACTAAACTAAAAATATATATAGAATTATCTAGTCGGGTTTAAACTACTAGTAATCGTTATCCAATTAAGAGCACCACCTCTCCACCTATATATAAACTAAAGAGTCATTCTTCCCTGATAACTTCCTTATGGATTAAACTAAATATTCTTTAACCATATCTTCAGTTCTCTCTCGCCACAAAAGCTCTCCCACGTGTCCAAGCCATACAACCCATCACCTAAGGTTCTCTTCTCCCATGCATACACAAAGAGAAACATCACCATGTATTATTTTCATGGTATAACCAGAGGACTCCCGGGGCCGAGGCCGAGGCCAAGCCATGCTCGTCCAACGTACTGTCACGCCCCAGAACCAGAATACTGGAGAGCGGGGGCGAACATAGCCAGCTACGTATATTGAAATAAAGTCCATCTCGCTATATGGTCACGGCTGTCTAGATATGAGGGTTTACTACAAGCCAACGGTCTCTTATGGTCAAGCCTATTGTCTCAATCACAAGCAAGTAATATGATCACAAGATGTTTGACCACCAAATATACAATAAAAGGCGTCCCAAATATTACATATTCAGTTGATCATGAAGCTAGTCGTACAAAATACAAGGACTAGCAAGAGTTAAGTCATACATGATCAACCCTAGGATTTGTTAATCATGTTTACAGCCCGTAGGCAGACAGTAAGTAAATGTGCATCGAGCTAACAGGTGCTCGTCGGCTAAACGCCTTAAAAGAATAATTTACAATAGAGTGAGCGAAACAAAATAGAAAAACCCACTCGTAGCCCGGGTTCCTTCTAGTCGCCACCATCGGGCTGGAGGTTTGGAAGATCCTCGGGAGCTGCTCCGAAATCTGGCCACACAAAACCAGCTGGGTCAAACCCCAGAAAGAGCAAGTGCCACAAGGAGGCCACGAAATAAGAACAAAAGCCAGCATATCAGAACATAATAAAAGAAATGGAAGAAGGTACAAGTAAATAAAGAGTACAACAGGACAATAAACGACTAGTGACGTGGGACCATTCCGGGAGCCAGGTTACAACCCTTAAACCAGACAAGGACCGAGGTTGTAACCATTCGCATAAACAGCCCTCTGTCTCTACCCATTTATTGTTAGAGATAAGTAAAACAAGCATGTACAAGAGTAGCCAGGTACAGGGACTAGACAAGACTTAGACAAGGCTGGACTCCATCCATTCACAAGCAGCCAAGCAATTACTACGGCTTACTACTTAACTAACTAGGGTTATCACAAGCCTTAATTACTAACAAGATGAAAGTGAGAAATTCCCAGTCCCAAGCCCTGCAGACCATCTAGTTATCCTTCCGCGGGTTGAGAGTATGGTTGGGTACATCGCCCCGGAGACGATATACCCTTAGGTGACTTAGAGGGTGCAACACATGACAGTGTGCTGGAAATGTGCTCTACTCGTCGGCAAGCTACAAGTCCAATTAAGAGCGCCCGAGATTGCCTGTGACTGGAAATTCTCCATGAACTATAGTTAGATCTAGTCATTAGCCTAATCCATATTCAGTATGAATCCCTGACCGTGGGAACCAGGGAGTCACGTCCTAGACATGATGCAAGACAAGACAAGTGGATTACACAAGCAAGCAAGCAGGAACACCCACGGTGTCAAGTTGATTATACGAGTCAAGTTAGCCGTCGCAACAGCATCAAGATAAATCATGTCAGGGTACTTGTCAGGAGTGCGCCACGATGGGCCACTATCATGTCAGGTTGGTCATGTCAGGAGTGCACCACTACGGGTCACTGTCGTGTTATGCTAGTTTCTTGTCATACCATGCCATGTACAATAGTCATTCCAAACATATTAAGTAAAATCAAGTTCATGACAAAAGGCGTAAGGATATAAAATGGACGTAAAATATCTAATAAAATATTAATATACAGGGCTATAGAAGAGCCAAGCTTAAAGAAATAAAACCAAAACTCCAAGAGCCAATGGTTTGCGCAAGGGGTCAGGGGTTGGATTGTGCAGGGTGTCAGCTGCGCAGGGTGCCAAGTGCGCAGGGGCACAGGGCGCAGGGGCAGATGGCGCAGGAATGGTTGGCGCAGGCTACGAAGTGCGCATACTTAGACTGCACAGGCAATGGATGGCGCAGGATGCAGACTGCGCAGGCTTAGATTGCGCAGGCAATGGATGGCGCAGGATGCAGACTGCGCAGGCTTAGATTGCGCAGGCAATGGATGGCGCAGGATGCAGACTGCGCAGGCTTAGATTGCACAGGCAATGGATGGCGCAGGATGCAGACTGCGCAGGGGTCAAGCGCGCAGGAGCCGATGGCGCAGGGTTGGTTACGCAATCGGGCAGCGGCCAGGCTGCGCAGTCAGCGACCAACGGTAAAGAGCGCGGCACGGGGAGGCTGCGCGGTCAGTGCTGCGCTAAAGAGCGCAGACTGTAGATCTTCTTCTCCAGGCCGAGAGGAACATCAAGAACACCCAAAATTCAATCTTTCATATCTTGGTCAATTCAAAACCAAATCTAGATTTTCAAAGGTCTAACTTGAGTAAAATTGAATTCTCTTCCACATGGAAGCATCAAAACCCACAAAAATAGATCAAAACCATGTAAATCCGAAAATAGAGAAGACTTAGATCTAGAACAAAGGAGACTCCAAATCACAAAATGTCAAGTTCTAATGTTGATCACCATGGCCTAATCTAGCTAATGAACAAATAAAATGTGGTTCTCATGTGGTGGTAAGGTGCACTTGTCTATGGGTGTTGGTGTTGTGTAGAGGAAGGAAGAAGAAGAAGATGGAGAAATAAATAAGAGAATTATGGAGGAGAGAGAAAAGTAGATGGAGTTTTAATGAGGGTGGATTGTGTTGTGTTGAGGGTGGAGTGTAGGTTAAAGTGTTCCAATGCATGTTAAACCAACCCAAACCAAATCAAACCAATTCTCCTCCACAAAATAGACCAAGCCAGGTAAAACCCAATTACGAGAACCAAAATCTGCAAGTCAAGCCAATTACAAGTACATGCCAAAATTCGAGAAAATAAATACAGGTCTGAAATATATGCAAGCTTGACAAAATACGTATTCAGAATATGGGTGTTACAACTCTACCCACCTTAAAAGAATTCCGTCCTCGGAATTTAAATCAAGATGCTAGAGGTGTAAGAGCCAGCTATACTAATCACGAATAAGCTATACTAAGCAAACAATCAAGCAATCATACATGCAAGCAAGGGATGGAAAACATAAGGCATAAGGAAGACATTATACCTTACGAGTCAAACAGGTAGGGATATCGCGATCGGATGTCGTCCTCACGCTCCCACGTTGACTCACCTAGAGAGTGATGACCCCAAGCAACACGGACTAAACTAATAGTCATGTTCTTGAGTATCTTCTCTCTCCGGTCCAATATAGACACGGGCCTCTCCTCATACGAAAGGTTGGTACCAACAACCAGTTCCGAATGATCCAGGATATGGCTCGGGTCCGGGATGTACCGTCGTAATTGGGACACATGGAATACGTCATGCACCTCACTTAACGACGGCGGAAGAGCAAGACGATAGGATACATCTCCTACTCGCTCCAGGATATCGAACGGTCCTATATACCTAGGACTAAACTTTCCCCGTACGCCAAAACGAATGACGCCGCGGTTCGACGAGATCCTAAGGAATACATGGTCGCCGATAGCAAACTCTAGGGGTCGTCGATGAGCATCGACCCAATATTGCTGGCGATCTTGGGCAACTCGAAGACGATCTCTGATCCTTCTGACCACTTCAACTGTCTGGGCAATCATTTCGGGACCGAGCATCTGCCTCTCTCCAACATCATCCCATGCTAGCGGGGTTCTGCACTTCCTTCCGTACAGAGCCTCGAATGGTGCCATCTGGATGCTGGCCTGGAAGCTATTGTTGTACGAGAATTCCACCAGATGTAGGTGATCTTCCTACGAACCACCGAAGTCGAGGGTGCAAGACCTCAACATGTCTTCAAGAGTCTGGATAGTGCGCTGTGACTGGCCATCTGTCTGCGGATGATATGCTGAACTGAAGTGGAGACGAGTCCCCAAACTCTCTTGCAGGCTACGCCAAAAGTGTGATGTAAACCTTGAATCTCGGTCCGAGGTGATACTGACGGGCACACCGTGAAGCCTGACAATCTGCCTGAGGTATATCTCTGCCAACTGAGCCGTTGACTGCCCAACTCTAAATAGAAGAAAATGAGCCACCTTCGTGAGCCGGTCAACTATAACCCAAATAGCATCTCGACCAGCTGGGGATCTAGGCAATCCAGTCACAAAATCCATGGTCACATGCTCCCACTTCCATTCTGGAATCGGCAAGGGCTGAAGAAGTCCAGCGGGCCTCTGATGTTCAGCTTTAACCTGTTGGCAAACCAAACACCGAGAGACAAACTGGGCTATCTCCTTCTTCATGCCATTCCACCAGAAGTGCTGACGAATATCACGGTACATCTTCGTGCCACCGGGATGAATGGAATACTGCGAACTGTGAGCTTCTGCCATGACCTCCTGTCTGATATCTCCACTGGGTACACAAAGACGAGTGCCGTGTCGAAGCGTACCATCTTCATGGATACATAACTCTGGCCTTCTTCCTGCCTCACACTCTGCTCTGAGCCGTTGAAGCTTGGAATCTGTAGATTGCGCCATCCGGATCCTCTCAACTATGCTAGACTGAACCTGTAGACTGGCCATCAATGCTACGCTGATAGGAAGAACTACTTCAATTCCCATCTTCTGAAATTCTGCTAATAACTCTGGTTGCGCCGTCAGGAAATAAACTCCGGCTCTCTGGCTCAACGCATCTGCTACAACGTTGGCCTTCCCTGGGTGATACTGCAAATCCACATCGTAGTCCACCAATAGCTCAAGCCATCTTCTCTGCCGCATGTTAAGATCCTTCTGGATGAAAACATACTTCAGGCTCTTATGATCAGTAAATATCTCCACTCTTTCTCCATATAAGTAGTGCCTCCACAACTTAAGTGCAAACACTACTGCTGCCAGCTCCAAGTCGTGGGTCGGGTAATTCTTCTCATGATCACGAAGTTGACGTGATGCATAAGATATTACCTTCCCATGCTGCATCAAGACACACCCCAATCCTCTGCCTGAAGCGTCACAATAAACTGTGAATCCTTCGGTCCCATCTGGAAGTGTGAGAATGGGAGCCGTTATCAAACCTCGCTTCAACTTCTCGAATGATTCCTAACACTCCACTGTCCAAACAAACGACACATCCTTACGAGTCAACTGGGTCATTGGTGCTGAAATCCTTGCAAAATCTGAAACAAATTGCCGGTAGTAGCCGGCCAATCCAAGGAAGCTGCGAACCTCTGCCACTGAACTAGGTGCTGGCCAAGTCTCGATAGCCACAATCTTCTGGAGATCCACTTTCGCTCCTCCTCGGGTAATGACGTGACCCAAGTACGAAATGCGATCGAGCCAGAACTCGCATTTACTGAACTTGGCGTATAACTGATGCTCCCTAAGCGTCTGAAGGACAACTCTGAGATGCTGCTCATGCTCTGCTTCGCTCTTGTTATAGACCAGGATATCATCTAGGAACACGATCACGAACTGATCTAAGTAGGGCATAAAAATACGATTCATGAGGTCCATGAATACAGCTGGCGTATTGGTTGCTCCAAAGGGCATAACAAGGAACTCCCAATGTCCATACCTCGATCGAAAAGCTGTCTTCGGAATGTCCTGCTCTCTGACTCTGATCTGGTAGTATCCTGACCGCAAGTCTATCTTCGAAAATACTGAAGCCCCTTTGAGTTGATCAAACAAGTCATCTATCCTCGGGAGAGGGTATCTGTTCTTGATTGTCACTGAGTTCAAGGTACGATAATCTACACATAGCCTGGATGTACCATCCTTCTTTTTCACAAGAAGCATCGGGGCTCCCCAAGGCGATCCACTTGCACGAATGAATCCCTTGGTCCTGAGTTCTTCAATCATCTTGTACAAAATCTCCAACTCTGAAAGCGCCATTCTGTAGACTCTCTCTGATACTGGTGCTGTCCCGGGAATCAAGTCTATAGTGAACTCGATCTCCCGTTCTGGCGGCATCCCTGGAAGTTCCTTTGGAAAGACATCTGGAAATTCTTCAACTATCCTGGGCAACTACACTGCTGCTACTGCCATCCGCAACACTGGGAATGATGGCTCCACCGCGCCTCTGGAAAATAAAAACTCTGGCTCGCCTGGAATACTAAAGATAACTCTGCCAACATGGCAGTCTATCCTAGCATACTGGTTCCTCAACCAATCCATGCCTAAGACTACATTATAGTCTGCCATAGGGAATTCTAAGAATCTAGCGGGGAACTCTCTACCGCTAACTACGATCCGATACGAGAAAAACACTCGATCTACTCCCACAAGACCATTACCAGTAAGTATATTGAGCCTCACTGATAATGACTCGGGCTCCAATCCTATCCGTGTCGCGAATCGTGCAGACATGAATGAATGCGATGCACCAGAATCAAATAATACTGAAGCTGGAAAGGAGTTGACGAGAATAGTACCTGCTACTACCTCATCTGGTGCAACTTCTTCTTCCATAGCCATTATCATGGCCTGGCCTCTAGCTGCGGGTCCCCTCTGCTGGAAACCTCTCTGTCTGCTCTGTACTGGAGCCTGGGCACACTGCTGCTGGAATGCCTGGGCCTGAGGCAACAATGGCCTTGGGTACTGCTGCTGCTGCATGGGTGCTGGTCCCCTAACCGATGGACTGGTTAGGTTGGAAGAGGAAGAACTACCCCAATTCGGGCAGGCTCCTATCTTGTGATCTGCCGCTCCGCAAGCTAGGCACAATCCTTATGCTCTACGACAATCTGCCACTACATGGCCTGGCTTCCTGCAATGTGAACATCCTATCGCGGAAGTCTGCTTCTACTTCTGTTGCTGCGGGTACGTCGGGGTCGAATGCTGAACCGACGTTACTGAGGCCGCCCGCCTCGGAGTTCCAATAGTCAAACTTCTAGCTGCTGGGGCTGGAGCTGATGATTGGTACATCTGACTGTGGGACCGCTTCCTGCCTCCGGTCCTATCCACGATTCGCTGGGAGGTGTACTCATGCCTCCTAGCTGCCCTCAATACTGCATCGAACGTCTGGTGCTCGAACTGCTCGACTGCCAACAAGATCTCTAAATGCAGTCCCTGCTGGAACCGCTGGGCCCTATCAAACTCGGTCGCCACCAAGGTGGGGGCAAACCTACTGAGCCTAGAAAACTCAGATGCATAACTGTCGACTGTTCTGCCTCCTTTCTTAAGGTTGGTAAATCTGGTCTGCAGGTCGTACCGAGCCACAACATCGAAATACTTCGTCTGGAATCTCTCCCTAAATACTGCCCAAGCAATGGGTGCCACTAATCCCATGGCTTGCGCTACCCACCAACTGCGAGCTAAGTCCAACAACTGCAGGTGTACCACCGCCACCTTCTCATTCTCAGGTGTCCTAGCTGCTTCTAGAATCACCTCGGTATCCGGAAGCCAAGCGTCCGCGGCAATCGCATCCTCGCTGCCGTCGAAGAAGGGAGGGTTCAAGCGCTTGAAGCTGTTGGCCGCGCTGTTCCCTGGATGACCGCCTCTGGTCAAAGCATCTGCCACAGTCTGGTACAAGGCGTCTCCTCTACGATCCTGAAAAGCTATCAAGGTCCTGATGAGACCTACCAAGGTGCCATCATCCGGCTCAGCAGGCTGAACAGGCTGAACTGGGAGCTCTCCTCCAGGAGGTATAACTCGGGAGGCAACTCCGGAATGTTGGGCTTGATCTCCTGGTTGCTGGTCCACGGGAGGTGCTCCTCCTTGCTGATCGGCAGGGTCAGGTACAGTGCCGCTGAGGAAGACGACACAGGGAAACAATAAGGAAGGACCAGGACATATCAACGATACAAGCATGTAATCAGGGCAAGAATTCCAGGAATTCAGAGGACATGAACGGAGATCAAGGACGAATAATGATTGAGACATCTATCGGTAAACCCTCATATTTCTTGAATGACAAGACCTGTATGGGCCACCACTTAAACCATGTCACGCCCCAGAACCAGAATACTGGAGAGCGGGGGCGAACATAGCCAGCTACGTATATTAAAATGAAGTCCATCTCGCTATACGGTCACGGCTGTCTAGATATGAGGGTTTACTACAAGCCAACGGTCACTTATAGTCAAGCCTATTGTCTCAATCACAAGCAAGTAATATGATCACAAGATGTTTGACCACCAAATATACAATAAAAGGCGTCCCAAATATTACATATTCAGTTGATCATGAAGCTAGTCGTACAAAATACAAGGACTAGCAAGAGTTAAGTCATACATGATCAACCCTAAGATTTGTTAATCATGTTTACAGCCCGTAGACAGACAGTAAGTAAATGTGCATCGAGCTAACAGGTGCTCGTCGGCTAAATGCCTCAAAAGAATAATTTACAATAGAGTGAGCGAAACAAAATAGAAAAACCCACTCGTAGCCCGGGTTCCTTCTAGTCGCCACCATCGGGCTGGAGGTTCGGAAGATCCTCGGGAGCTGCTCCGAAATCTGGCCATACAAAACCAGCTGGGTCAAACCCCAGAAAGAGCAAGTGCCACAAGGAGGCCACGAAATAAGAACAAAAGCCAGCATATCAGAACATAATAAAAGAAATGGAAGAAGGTACAAGTAAATAAAGAGTACAACAGGACAATAAACGACTAGTGACGTGGGACCATTCCGGGAGCCAGGTTACAACCCTTAAACCAGACAAGGACCAAGGTTGTAACCATTCGCATGAACAGCCCTCTGTCTCTACCCATTTATTGTTAGAGATAAGTAAAACAAGCATGTACAAGAGTAGCCAGGTACAGGGACTAGACAAGACTTAGACAAGGCTGGACTCCATCCATTCACAAGCGGCCAAGCAATTACTACGGCTTACTACTTAACTAACTAGGGTTATCACAAGCCTTAATTACTAACAAGATGAAAGTGAGAAATTCCCAGTCCCAAGCCCTGCAGACCATCTAGTTATCCTTCCGCGGGTTGAGAGTATGGTTGGGTACATCGCCCCGGAGACGATATACCCTTAGATGACTTAGAGGGTGCAACACATGACAGTGTGCTGGAAATATGCTCTACTCGTCGGCAAGCTACAAGTCCAATTAAGAGCGCCCAGATAACGAGATTGCCTGTGACTGGAAATTCTCCATGAACTACAGTTAGATCTAGTCATTAGCCTAATCCATATTCAGTATGAATCCCTGACCGTGTGAACCAGGAAGTCACGTCCTAGACATGATGCAAGACAAGACAAGTGGATTACACAAGCAAGCAAGCAGGAACACCCACGGTGTCAAGTTGATTATACGAGTCAAGTTAGCCGTCACAACAGCATCAAGATAAATCATATCAGGGTACTTGTCAGGAGTGCGCCACGACGGGCCACTATCATGTCAGGTTGGTCATGTCAGAAGTGCACCACTACGGGTCACTGTCGTGTTATGCTAGTTCCTTGTCATACCATGCCATGTATAATAGTCATTCCAAACATATTAAGTAAAATCAAGTTCATGACAAAAGGCGTAAGGATATAAAATGGGCGTAAAATATCTAATAAAATATCAATATACAGGGCTATAGAAGAGCCAAGCTTAAAGAAATAAAACCAAAACTCCAAGAGCCAATGGTTTGCGCAAGGGGTCAGGGGTTGGATTGTGCAGGGTGTCAGCTGCGCAGGGTGCCAAGTGCGCAGGGACACAGGGCGCAGGGGCAGATGGCGCAGGAATGGTTGGCGCAGGCTGCGAAGTGCGCAGACTTAGACTGCACAGGCAATGGATGGCGCAGGATGCAGACTGCGCAGGCTTACATTGTGCAGGCAATGGATGGCGCAGGATGCAGACTGCGCAGGGGTCAAGCGCGCAGGAGCCGATGGCGCAGGGTTGGTTGCGCAATCGGGCAGCGGCCAGGCTGCGCAGTCAGCGACCAACGCTAAAGAGCGCGGCACGGGGAGGCTGTGCGGTCAGTGCTGCGCTAAAGAGCGCAGACTGTAGATCTTCTTCTCCAGGCCGAGAGGAACATCAAGAACACCCAAAATTCAATCTTTCATATCTTGGTCAATTCAAAACCAAATCTAGATTTTCAAAGGTCAAACTTGAGTAAAATTGAATTCTCTTCCACATGGAAGCATCAAAACCCACAAAAATCCAACCAAAATAGATCAAAACCATGTAAATCCGAAAATAAAGAAGACTTAGATCTAGAACAAAGGAGACTCCAAATTACAAAATGTCAAGTTCTAATGTTGATCACCATGGCCTAATCTAGCTAATGAACAAATAAAATGTGGTTCTCATGTGGTGGCAAGGTGCACTTGCCTATGGGTGTTGGTGTTGTGTAGAGGAAGGAAGAAGAAGAAGATGGAGAAATAAATGAGAGAATTATGGAGGAGAAAGAAAAGTAGATGGAGTCTTAATGAGGGTGGGTTGTGTTGTGTTGAGGGTGGAGTGTAGGTTAAAGTGTTTCAATGCATGTTAAACCAACCCAAACCAAATCAAACCAATTCTCCTCCACAAAATAGGCCAAGCCAGGTAAAACCCAATTACGAGAACCAAAATCTGCAAGTCAAGCCAATTACAAGTACATGCCAAAATCCGAGAAAATAAATACAGGTCTAAAATATATGCAAGCTTGACAAAATACGTATTCAGAATATGGGTGTTACACGTACGTACGGAGCTATGCCGAGCACTAACCCTCCAGTGCTTTCGACAAGCCCAGCACCCGGTATCGAGCTCGTACGACCCTTCGTTGTTCCAAGCTTTGACTATATGGCCCGGCCGACCCTTCGTGGTCTTCGTGACGTCATTCGGCCTCGTTTTTGTTACCAACATTACCAAGAACTCCCTGTGGCGATCGACCTCAGATGCGAAATCGATCGACTACAACGGAGCAGATACCCCGTCGAACACTTCTGTCATCGATCCATATTAATGCCAACCCGGAAAGCCCAAACAACTTACCCTGCCTCCACCATCCCCAGCGCCGCGCTCGGCTCCGCTCGAGTAAACTTTCTTCCGCCGCGCCCTTGCCCCACCGACGAACTGGGCCGAGCCGTGCCGACCTCCTCCTTCAGTCTGGATGCACGTACCGCTACCATTTCCGTCGACTGCTGGTAACCCCTCTCTTACCGCTCATCTTTCAAATATCACCCCATCTTTATCAGAGAACAATAGTTCTCTCTATCCCGAGAACGGGATTGGTTTAGTTTTTTCTTTTTATTTTAATATATGTGGTTCTTCTTCCAACATAAAAAAAAAAACAAAGAACAATATACAGTTGTAAAAGTATGTTTGTCCCCTTCCTTTTGATTATTTCCTTTGATTGATTATATTTTTTATTTATTAATTATTGTTAAGTTTATGTTTATGGATGTATTTTGTATATTTCTTCCTAATTATTTATTATTAGCACAATTATCATTGTTAACAAATTATTAGTGTAACTTAAATATTTATTGATCTTATAAAAGATAAGTACTATTTTTGCCTATTGATTTCAAACTAGAGTTTAGCCCAAAGCATAATATATTACTTTATGGTGTTTTCAAATATAGCTTGACCAAAAGTTATTGTGACAAAAATTTAGTTGTAGCACCAAAATATTTTTTGTTTTTTTGTATTTATCAAATATATGTATGTATATATTCGACAAGTTATAGTTTTTGGCCTAAAAAGGGCTTCTTAATATTTCTTGAATAATTACTTAAATAATTTCATATATAAAATATAGTTTTTTTTTATCTAAAAGTATATTTTACAAACTTCGAGTTTTCTAGCCCCAAAAAGTATTTTGACTAGTGGGATATAATCTCCAAATTATTATACATAAAATATTTTTAACTAATAAATTATATTTTCAACTAAAATCAATATTTTCAAAAAAATAGTAAGAGTACCATTCTTAAACAAATTCCCATTTAACGTCAATCTTGATCATAACTGATCATATTTCTTATTTTCTTGTAAATTCAGACCCTTCCACATCGAATATGGCTATTGGGTAAAGCATGACTTGTTGGATTATTGCACCACCCCAGGCGACACACCAGGCAAGATACCTTGCCATAATTGACTGTTTATAATTAATCTGTATTTTATTTATTGGATATCACTGTGTTTTATTTCTAGTTCTTCTAGCTATACCATTTTTACAACGCTTGATTTATTGCCTACTCAGTGATATTAGCTTACTTTATTTATTATCCTTTGATTGCATATGGACTTAGAGTTAAAGGACTACCGCTTGTAGTGTATCGTATATACCTCGACACAGTTGTACCACGAGTATGTGTGAGATGAGCAGCATGTAGAGGTCCTTGCGTGTTGGCTGATCACCCGTGCGTATGCGTTAGGTCTAACTGCTACTAGAGGCATGTTAGGAGACTTAGCAGTTAGTAGAGGTATATGATCACAGATGCGATCTAGGTAGGTGCATCTGGTGGGGAGAATATTTTCTTGTCGTATGGGTTTCTATTACACATTCCCTTGTAACCCGGAAGCTCCGCTGGAGATACGGTTATGCTTACCCCCTCAAGTTGTCCACTATCGTTTTTGAACGTCATGCGCTTAGGCCACTGGTGCCCAAGTGGTGACTATACCAGATCCTATTTACAGCCAGGGCTCATGTGACAAAAGGTCTGTTCTTAACTGCATGTTCACTTTAGTATGATTAGATTACCTTATTGGTGTCTTGTCACTTACTTTTATTTGTGGCATATTTTATATTCAGTATTTTTATGGCATATTGTTTATTGTATCTTGTTGCGTCTCTCTGAGGACCTGGTGAATTCTCCAGGTGTGTCTTGGTGGTTTTTGCAGGTGCTCTCTCCATGTCCATATTTTTCTCTCTTATTTCGAGGTAATTACACTTGGATCGTCTTTGCATCGCTCGACAAAATTCCGTTATCATGTACTTCTCTCTTTTTAGTTGGTAGTGGATTTGTCTCCGCCCAACAATTGTATACATGACAATTCATGAGTTGATTTATAAATTCTTTATTCTTATTTATGGATGAGATTAGTATCATGGTTTACTATATTTTACAGCTTATGTATACATATGATGGTTCCACATATTGGAGTATACTTCGTTTGTATGCAGCTGGCATGACAACGTACTTAGTCCTAAGTATTTTGGGACTGGGAAGTTATATGTTTTTGTGGTGGCCCATACAGGTCGAGTTTGCCGTTTCGGTTACGTTACTGTACCGAGCGGGCTTGCATATAGGATTAAAGTCTAGATCTTATCCACATACTTGATCGCCTTTCTTGACTCCCAAATTTCAAACTCTCGTTACCATCCTTGATTTATATCCTGCTTGAATTCTTTCTACCGTGAATTCTTAATTTTTGTGCTTAGTGACAGCTAGGAAGATAACTATACTATTATACACTCATAGGTCAAACACATGGCTAGAAAGACTACATTGACCATTAGTATGCATTGAGGTCCTAATTGAGTTATAAAGGCATTTTAATTCAAGGATCGAGGTACTCTACTTTTAAAGGTATGATTTAAGGATTAGCTAATTCTAAGTTGGGTAGTAGCATATTACCGCATTTAAAGGATAGTTGGAATTTCATTTTGATATTACAAAGTGGTATACACAAGAGGATAGTTAGAATCTATATGCAATTGAGAAAACAAATTGATTTGATTTTGTCTAATTTTTGAAGGCCTTTGAAAAATATTTATGAATTATTGGGTTATGGCTATACATCTTTGGAGGAATATAAATTTGATTTGAAAAGGATCTTACATTTTAAAGGTTGCAATATGATTTACGATTGACCAGACTTTGAGGACGATTGATAAAATATGGTAAAATATTTTAAGATTTGAATTGTGTCGTATAATCTATGATCTATAAAGTTATTTAAATTTCAAGTTTAAAGCCTTGATTATGGAAAAAAATTGGTGAAAAAAAAGAGAAAAGAAAAGAGAGAAGATTTTTTTTCTTTTTTTGAAGATTTTGGAGTAGTTGGACTTATTGGAAGTTTAGATATACATTTTGAAGGATATAGGATCAATCGAGGAGTTATTTTGAATGTTCAATTTTTGTTTGAATTACGATTGATAAGATTCTTTCAATCTTGAGCTTACATTTTGGATTGATTTGTAATATGCTAAGAGTTATCACGAGGATTATTTGAGAATTTTTAAATTTTAAGGGATTTGACGACTGATAGGATTGTTTGAATATTGAGTTTTATTACAACTTTTGGGAAAAGTTACTAATGATATAATGAAAAGATATTTTTAGATCATTTAAAGGAATTTATATTTTAAGTTATGATTATGTTGGACGACTTAGAATGAATAGAAGTTATGGTAGATTATTTTTCGAGAATTTTTATTAAAAAACTTTGTGAAAGCTCGAGTTCAAGAAGTTAGACTTATAATGGTAGACAACCAAGATAGCCCTAATGAGATAGAGTAGTCCACATTATTGCCATATCACTCATAACCATGATAGTTGTAATACTCAAGTATAGTAGTCATCTGCCAAAACTATGTGAAGATATCTCAATCTTGACTTGCTCAACCTTCCCTCAAATCTAGACCTTTTATCGTGACCATCTAATTGTTAGATTCATTCCCTTGACCATACCCTTATCTAAGAGACTATCTTCTCTCTAGAAACTGTCCCTATCTTATTTTACCTTGATCTACGAGATTTCCTAAACTATCTTTATTTCTTGCCTTAACTTTTTATTTTTGGTGCATTAATTAGTACCTTATGAAAACCCACTTTCTATTTTGATCATCTGGTGTTCCCTATAGTGACTTTTGATATTGGAGCACAACACTAGACTTTTCCTTCCAACAAATTTCACATGCAAGACATAGATGACTCCACCTTCATATAGACGTATCATGTCCCACTAAAACACGACCCTTTGTACTCTATTTTTATGATGCGACTTACGAGTCAAAATGGCTAGCTATAAACCCTACCATGATAACATTGTCCTTCCTGACTTCATTTAAAGACCAAAACTTGACTCAAATCTTTCGACCCAATGTATAATTGTGATATACTAAAATTTCTAAATGCTTAATTTTTGTTTTATCTCAATTGCTTAACCCTTGTCCTTTTATTTCATGCCTTATCTTGTTTACTAAGACCCATACCACCTTTTACTCTCCATGCGCAACATTAACAACCCTACTTTCTCCCTTCCGATTAAATTGCTTCACCCGTATTTCGCTACGATTCCTCCGTAGTTTATGCAACCTTGTTCCGTTTATGATTCTCCTATGTAAAGATGAACTTTGACCATGACATCCCTTGGTTAGTAGAGGTTAGATTAGAAAACCCACCGAGGAGAATAGGGGTATAGTTAATTAATGTGATTGAATAAGCATAAGTGGAATTATGTGGTAAATCCTATTAGGCAAAATTGAGAAAGGTGATATCATTTTTTAAAAGGAGAGTAGACTTCTCGATTGACAAATCGGTTCTTCAAGGTAAACCCATTATGAAAATTTTTTTATGAGATGATAAGTAGGATGTTTGATGTAGTAGATCTCGAAGCTACCCAATATTAAAAGGTGAAAATTCTTGATACCCTAAGGATAATTTTTATGATGATTACGAATATGAAGTTTCATGACTAAGATAGAGTTTGATTGCTCTGACTAATTGATTTACTAAATTTCAATTTTAAAGAGATTATGAGGTCGAAATTTAGTTTGAACAAAACTATATAAAGATATGATGGAAGAAGAAGAATATAGAATCCTTGAATTCAAAACTTTGGTACTTATTGAAATTTATATTGTGAGATATAGGAATTGAGAATATTTTTTAAGGAATATAAATTTTGTGAGTTAATCTTAAGGAGAAACATCAAAGGAAATACAGAAGAAAAAGAAAGTGTCTTAAGAAAAATTAAAGTTTTATGGAATATGAATATTGAGAAGAAATCAAAGCTTTTGAAGATTTATTACTAATAAAAACCATAGTGATTACTCGAAGAATCATGATGATATTTAACGCGGCCCGAATATGGAATTAGTAGTCTTAGAATGAGATAGAGGAGTTTATTAAAAAAAAACTTTAAGATTTTGGTGATTCTAGGATTGATGGCAGTATGACCAAATTAGACAAAGAAGGATGTCATGCACATGATCATTACAAAACTATACAATTGATTTATTCTTTTAGTTATCAAATTGTCAATTTTCGTTGAATGTCGTTTCTTCTCCTCGTCTAATGAATTAAATTGTGATTTCTTATAGTTAAACTCTTTCTATCTCCTGAAGCCTACCTACCCTAATTTTTTCTAAATTTTGAGGACGAAATTCTTGTAAGTTGGGTAGGATGTAAGCCCCCTAAATTTCTACTATGATTAAATTTTTTTGTATTTAATGGTGTCTAATTTGTACTTCGTATAGTATGGCGCGTGCGAAATTGCATTTTTTGTATTGGCTCGTCGAGTGCGAATATGTACGAGGTACATATTTTTAGAAAACATTTTTATCATATAGAAATATAGCTTTCAAATAATAGGCGATAAAATATTTTTATTTATTTTGTTTATTGCTAAAAGTTGCACAAGGCATCGCATTAAGGAATTTCTAAAATGTTATTTTATTCCCTTTTATTATAAAGAGGACTATTTTACTTTATCTAATTTCGCATATATTTTGGATTTCAAAAACTTATCACAATAATTTTTATTCATTGCAAAGTGTATCTCAAAATAATTAAATATTTATTATGAATCATGAAATTATTTATTTATGGGTTTTATTTATTATTTAAAGATAATTTGAAATTCTGATTTAAAGATAATTATTTATGGTTATCGATTTTTGATTTTGAATATTTTAAATAAAAGATTGAATCTATCTAAATTTACTTTGAATTTGATTTGATTAAAATGATTTTTGAATCGTTCTAAACTAAACTAAAAATATATATAGAATTATCTAGTCGGGTTTAAACTACTAGTAATCGTTATCCAATTAAGAGCACCACCTCTCCACCTATATATAAACTAAAGAGCCATTCTTCCCTGATAACTTCCTTATGGATTAAAATAAATATTCTTTAATCATATCTTCAGTTCTCTCTCGCCACAAAAGCTCTCCTGCTTGTCCAAGCCATACAACCCATCACCTAAGGTTCTCATCTTCCATGCATACACAAAGATAAACATCACCATGTATTATTTTCATGGTATAACCAGAGGACTCCCGGGGCCGAGGTCGAGGCCAAGCCATGCTCGTCCTACGTACGTACGGAGCTGTGCCGAGCGCTGACCCTCCAGTGCTTTCGGCAAGCCCAGCACCCGGTATCGAGCCCATCCGACCCCTCGTTGTTCCAAGCTTTGACTATATGGCCCGTCCGACCCTTCGTGGTCTTCGTGACGTCGTTCGGCCTCATTTTCGTTGCCATCATTACCAAGAATTCTCTGTGGCGATCGGCCTCAAACTCGAAATCGATCGACTACAACGGAGCAGATACCCCGTCGAACACTTCTGTCATCGATCCATATATTAATGCCAAGCCGGAAAGCCCAAACAACTCACCCTGCCTGCACCATCCCCAGTGCCGTGCTCGGCTCCGCTCGAGTAAACTTTCCTCCGCCGCGCCCTTGCCCCACCGACGAACTGGGCCGAACCGTGCCGACCTCCTCCTTCAGTCTGGACGCACGCACCGCCACCATTTCCGTCGACCGCTGGTAACCCCTCTCTTACCGCTCATCCTTCAAATCTCACCTCATCTTTATCAGAGAACAATAGTTCTCTCTATCCCGAGAATGGGATTGGTTTAGTTTCTTCTTTTTATTTTAATATATATGGTTCTTCTTCCAACATAAAAAAAAGCAAAGAACAACATACAGTTGTAAAAGTATGTTTGTTCCCTCCCTTTTGATTATTTTCTTTGATTGATTATATTTTAACTTATTAATTATTGTTAAGTTCATGTTTATGGATGTATTTAGTATATTTTTTCATAATTATTTATTATTAGCACAATTATCATTGTTAATAAATTGTTAGTGTTACTTAAATATTTATTGATCTTATAAAAGATAAGTACTAATTTTGCCTATTGATTTCAAACTAGAGTTTAGCCCAAAGCATAATATATTACTTTCTGGTGTTTTCAAATAAAGCTTGACCAAAAGTTATTGTGACAAAAATTTAGTTGTAGCACCAAAATATTTATTTTATATTTTTTGTATTTATCAAATATATGTACGTATATATTCGACAAGTTATAGTTTTTGGCCTAAAAAGGGCTTCTTAATATTTCTTGAGTAATTACTTAAATAATTTCATACATGAAATATAGTTTTTTTTTATCTAAAAGTATATTTTATAAACTTTGAGTTTTCTAGCCCTAAAAAGTATTTTGACTAGTGAGATATAATCTCCAAATTGTTATACATAAAATATTTTTAACTAATAAAGCATATTTTCAACTAATATCAATATTTTCAAAAAAAATTAGTAAGACTACCATTCTTAAACAAATTCTCATTTAACGTCAATCTTAATCATTACTGATCATATTTCCTATTTTCTTGTAAATTTGGACCGTTCCACATCGAATATGGCTATTGGGTAAAGCAGGACTTGTTGGATTATTGCACCACCCCAGGCGACACACCAGGCAATATAACTTGCCATAATTTACTGTTTATAATTAGTCTGCATTTTATTTTTTGCATATCACTTGTTGGACTTGTTGGATTATTGGTGTCTTGTCACTAACTTTTATTTGTGGCATATTTTATATTCAGTATTTTTATGGCACGTTGTTTATTGTATCTTGCTACGTCCCTCTGAGGACCTGGTGAATTCTCCAGGTGTGTCTTGGTGGTTTTCGTAGGTGCTCTCTCCATGGCCATGTTTTCCTCTCTTCTTCCAAGGTGATTACACTTGGATCATCTTCGCATCGCACGACAAAATTCCATTATCATGTATTTCTTTCTTTTTTGTTGGTAGTAGATTTGTCTCCGCCCAACGATGGTATACATAACAATTCATGAGTTGATTTATAAATTCTTTATTCTTATTTATGGGTGAGATTAGTATCGTGGTTTACTGTATTTTACAGCTTATGTATACATACGATGTTCCATATATTGGAGTATACTTCGTATGTATGCAGCTGGCATGACAACGTACTTAGTACTAAGTATTTTGGGATTGGGGCGTTACACGCAAATAGTCCAGATGTCCATATCCTAAAACTGATCATAAGGCAAGATTAGAAAGACAATCGAAGGAATATGTTGCACAAACTAAATGAACGTATTAGTTTTGTATGGGTGGACGAGGAGCTCACTCCACCAATACGGTTGTGTACTGACACCCACACAGTGTTTATGTGCAGGCATAGGTAGAAGATCGTTTGGCTCGGAGGTCGTTTGGATATGTCGAGGCACGGAGTCCTTTGGTACATCGAGGCGTACAGTCGCATGGAGTCCAAACTTATACGGGACATAATGTATGGACATCGCCTTCCGAAGCATCTTCAGTGACAAGCTTTGTGCCTCGTATTGAGAGATGAGAAAGAGCTGAGCGATTGTAAATATTGAGAGAAAAGTGAGCTTGAGCGACTTGTAATCTTTGCTTCGCACATTTATAATTTTATCTCAATATCAATAAAAGACTGGATTTTATTTGTATACTCATGTTGCCTTCATTATTCAACTTCTCTGCTTGGGATTTCTGTACGACGACCCCGTCGCAAACTGCTGTATTCAGCCGTTATGGAACCCGCCTTGCATGAGCTCAACCTAGGCTCACGCGACATCACTCCTTAGCGAGAACGATCGGTCCTACGGGACTGGAGCGTGACAAAATGGTATCAGAGCACGGCTTTATGTCCTTGGACTTTCGATTGAATTCATTAACTTGGATATTGATGTTTTTATGAACTCTGATGTTGTTCTACGATCGAAGTGTTGGCGCTCTCTCTCAATGTTCAGCGGGATGTTCCATTCAATAAGTCTATATATTTTGAAAAATCTCACGAGGGTAAATTTGATTAAAGAATATGGTTTCACGTAAGGCACGGTTGGCTGACGGGCAGGGCATATACACCAAGATTTACGTTGACCTTAGCAAAGTCATGTACGAGATTTAAATTATTTCGGACGAGAATAAGTTTGACTCGATTCATAGAATGGGATAACTAATCATAGAGATGTCATCGAACGGTGTTATCGTCAATGCGATATAAATAAAATGTGCTTGGATTTTG
The DNA here is from genome assembly GCA_029216955.1 of Iris pallida. Classification (NCBI taxonomy): domain Eukaryota; kingdom Viridiplantae; phylum Streptophyta; class Magnoliopsida; order Asparagales; family Iridaceae; genus Iris; species Iris pallida. The sequence goes on along the minus strand of JANAVB010020400.1, from coordinate 10,166,737 downwards.
AGAATGGTTCGAACAGAAATTTGAAGTAATCGGTTGTGATTCGAAACTTGTTTCGAGAATTTGTCGAATGACTTCATCCCTGAGTGGTATATGGGATAGCCTCAGGGATTTCGATCGATTGAGGATGCGGGGTGCCAATAAGTCTATCAGCAAGCGTCGCCGTATGCAAAACCTTAGATTGAGTATCATTGATTAAGTTGTAATCTTGAAGTTTTGATGAGTCGATTCGAACGAACTAGAAATGACGCACATGGAATTAGGATTGTGCAAGTATAAAATATGAAGTAATTGAGTAGGTAAATTGAATTAAGAAAAAGTTAAGGTATAACAAACGGATGACTCAGTCGATGAATCTATGTGAGTCGTATACGAAGTTAGCACAATTTGAAGTTAGTGTGCATGGAAACGTTGATTCGAAGAGAGACGAAAATGACAAGGATTTGGATGAAATATGCTCAATAACTTGAGTTAGCATAAACATGCGATTTGAGAAAATATGTTGCTTGATGACTTAAGATAGATAGATGAATATACATGACTTTGGGTTTGAACGAATTGATCATAAAACTAGTTCGAGGGATAATGATCGAGTTTGATCTTGAATGTCGAAGATATTGTGGTATATCAAGTTCGGATGATAGCATCAGTTGCGTGCCTCAAAGTTCGTTACAAAGGAAGATCTTCAGGTTATGTATATCATCAATGGTATTGAGACGTATTAAAGATCGATGTAGAATAACTCGGGGGTACTCTGATTCGAAGAATGACGAACATGTTAAATGTTATCATTCAAATGGATGCTATACTTGATATTTTGATAATAATAAATATTGGAGGAAATGTCTGAGAATGGATTGATATACCACTTTGATGAAAACGAAAGTGTTTTGATGGTTTCGATGATAACCACAACATGGACATTCTTGTCTTGTGCGAGCGCAACTCTAGCCACGCACATACGTCACATTGGATTAAGGCAATCATTCTGTGGGAGCGCTAGCATGGTGATTCATGTCCACCATGAATGATAGAACTTACGAAAGATCAGGGCATGGCAATTGGATTATTTTGACTTGTGGTTTGATACGAAGATGAATTTGAGGATTTTTGGGGATTTGTGATTGATGATAAAGTAAGTTGAGGATTGAATAGATCCAATCTGCATGTCGAGAATGAATTAGTCTAGACTCAAAGCAAGAATTATGCTCCGATGAGGACGGTTATCCTGCGAAAGTGTTGGCATGGTGATTTCATGTCCAACATGGATAATCGAACTTGCGGGAGATTGGGGCATGACGTATTTGTTTGCAAAAAAATAAAATTTGTTTTATTCTAAACTTGTAAAAGAGTACAAAGTACAATGAATTCTGGAGAAGTACAACTTTAGGAATCTGATCAGAAGACGATCACTTTATCACTTGGACTATGTGAACTTGAAGACTGTAGCATTTGGAGAATGCAGCACCAATTTTGCAAGAGTTCTTGATCTCTGTCTGTATCTTTCTGATTTTTGTGCCTATGTATCTGATCATTTCACAATGATTGGAAACTTTATTTATAGAGTTCAGGAAATAACTATTTTAGCAGTTATTCTGATGTGCGCGAGGTTGGGTTACGCCCCATTGGGTTGTGCCAACCTCCTGTTGTGCCAACTTTCATTCAGTTGTCAGTCGTGTACTAACTGTATTCAGATGCGTGGCATCATGTGATTGAGATACGCGTGGTCGTGTACAGGATAGTAGACACGTCTTGAGAGATTAGTGGCATGTGCGCCACGTTATCCTTCTTTAGAATGTCAATTGTCTCAACTTCATCAGATTGTGCGAGCTTCGGCCAACTGCGCCTAACTGAGCCGCGCCTAGACACGTGGCAGCTTTTGAGCAGAAGCCATTCAAATTGCGCCTAGGCGCAACTAAAGATTTTGTTTAGATTATGCCTGGGCGCAACTCACGAAGCGTGCAGGACAGCTGTCTACCAACTCTCCTTGAGCGGCACAATTCACGGGATTCGAAGAGATTTTTCTCGTTCACTGTTGTGTCAGTCGTCAGTGTTGTCAGGTAATGATGACCATTAAGTGTCAGATGCCACGTAGATTTTGGCGCAAAAAAGACTGGGCACAGTCTGATATCAGGCGCAATCTGATCAGTCACACAGTCTATTCTCTGAGCTTCATATCAGTGGCGCAATCTGATCTCTGGTGCGCAACCTGGTCACTGATTAGTATATTTAGGGCACAACTTGATTTTTAGGCTCTACAAGACCCCCTTCAAAGTTTTCAAAACTTCAAAATATTACAAAGTTTTGGAATACTTTGAATTTTGAAAAGTTTTGACTAAGTCAAGTTGCGCTGGTTTCGTGCAATCTGTTATGACAATTACAATTCATCATGCACGATTCAGGATGACTGTTAGGATTCTGAATTCTTGGCTATAAATAATCTTCGTTTACTCCACTGTGATTCTTTACTTTCACTTTTAATCTTTTGAGAAAATTTCTATAGGTTTTGTAATCTTATTTTTCGACCATCTTCTTGACAACATGGCCCCCAAAAGGATTGCTGCTGACAAAGAAAAGGCCATTGCCGCCCCCTTCAACTCGTGTTCTGCGTGCCCATGTGCTACAATACGTACCGCCTTCTTCTCATCGAGAGACCACCAACCCAGCAATGGAAGGTGATTAAGGGTGAGCTGGTTCGATTTATGAGCGATGATTTCATCAACAATTGATCTGTGCCCCTCTTTTTAGAGTGTGGAGTATCACAAACTTTGTGCCAACCCTTCTTAGGGTGTGGTCGCCCTTTTCTTGAACACCGTTCGTTCTTACGAACCGTGTCACGAATGTTGTTTGCGTAAAACCTAAAATTTTGCATAGTCAAATTTGAGGCACAACTCAACATGTGGCACAACCTGAAATGTTGCGCAACATGAATTTCGCACAACATAGCCTTTTGGCGCAACTTAAATTGTTGCGCAACTCAGAATGCTGCACAACTTAGACTTTGCGCAACATATTTTGTGGCATAACTCAGAATGTCTGTGTAATTCAATAAATCATACATCTTCGCTTTTGCTTCTAATTTCTGTTTATGCATCTCTCTGCAGTTAATCTCAGGGAGGACCCGGATGCAGAAAAGTTTGCTTCAATATTTAATGTCCCAAAATATAGAGAGAATTTGTCTCACGACACTTTTCCTCATTACGATGGTCCTGAAGCACGAAGAACTCTGCTCATAAATCAGGATAATCAAACCCTTTTGAACTTGATGAACGGTGAACCCCTACAAAGCTTGGATACTACAGTCCACAAGAAACCTGCCTTTTTATTTGGAGACGCAATCAAGAAGACTTCCCAACCTAAGTCAAGAAAAGAGACGAGATATTTCTTAAAGAGAAACAATACCATACATCTAACAGAGATATCCAAGTCTATGGCATTATCCCAGTGTGCTTTTGCTAGCTATCCTAGGAGGATGTCATAGGATCTGACTCCTCTCCAACAAGCAAGAGTCGGCCGAATCTGTTATAAAGTGGGTCTTCAAAACAAAGGCCTTTTTTACAGCACTTCTGAAAAATATTGCACACACTTGAGAGGTTTAAGACCAAGCTGTATTCCTCCTGAGGACTCTTCTCTGCTCCTTCCCGTCAGAGTACCTATTTTTTCAAATACATTTGCAAAAGCTGAAGGAAGATATCCAGACCGCGCTATACGCATGACAGGCCTGGTAAACCCTGGAATGAAGCGTTGGAGTAGCTTGTCCATATGGATTTTGGAGGAATTCAAAGACAGGCTCATTGATCTGGGTCTCTATAATCCCATCTGCACTACGGTATATGGCATTCATCCAAACCCTCACATGTTCTTGGCTTTAGTAGAGAGATATAACAAAAGCACTGGGACCTTCATGACACCTCATGGAGAAATGGGGTTTGCCCTTAACGAGATGGAATATATCTCTCATCAGCCGATGGGTGACAACCCATATAAAGAACATGTACCCACAAATGATGAATTAGATGCTTTATCAAAGAAGAATCCCCAGATGATCACAGTTTTCCAAGAGCTGCTGTGCCATTATAAAATCTGCTCACTCTAGTACGAAAGTGCTACTGCGGGTACTTGCTATATCACAAAATGGATGCCATATCTGTTCCTGGGTCATGTGTGGGAAGACAAGCCACTGGACAGTCAAGCCTGTACGCCTCGTTTCTTCGAACCTTTTGATAGAAGTGATATACAATTATTGATGGAAAAGCATAATCATGGGGATGTCACCCTGACTGAGGATTCGGGTCAGTTCAAGGCTGGCGACGTTCTTCAAAGTTATCTTAGACAGGGTTACAGATCTATGTCTCCAGATGCCCAGTCGACAGGTTTTCTATCTTTATGGCTACGACGCTTTGTAGTTCCGGGGGCTAGTACAGTTGACAGGTTTCATCGGGGTGTCCTGTTCGTTGCGACACGTCTTGTATTTGGATACAAGATGGATCTGCTTTCAGCCATGACCTGTCGCCTGAACACAGGATTGCGTTCTTTTGTGGACACTATGCTGAAAGAAAATGATAATCGGTTGGATTTTCCCCGTACAGAAATGCTATTCACTTATTTGTTTGGATGGTTATTACTACACCATCCCTGCTTGATGGACCCGGATATGGGACCTACTGATGGAGATTTCATTGGGCGTTTTGCTAATGCCCACTGGAAATACACTGCTCTTACGGAATGCCGACTTGCCCTGAACCGTAGATCAGGATGGTTCTTTCAGTGTATTGGGCCTCCTACAGGGTATGATACCATGCCTCCACAGATGATGGATTTACCCGAAGAAACACTCCGTTTAAATCCAGACATTTTTTCCTGGCTTAAAATAATCCGACCATCCCACTTGGTTTATAGATTTGAGGAAGAATGCTATTGGGAGTCGTATTTGTCGAGTCAATTTGCACGGCAATTCGGGTATGATCAACTTCATGTAGAAAATGCGACCACTTGCCTCCAAGCCACAGGCTATCTCATTGATGGGGCTAGAGCTTGGAATTATTACAATGCTCGGGGCACAAAGGCTACTTTTTCTATGCCTTACAAACTTTCTCAAGGTCCGCGTATGTTATATTCATATGCAAACTTCTATACTTCAGCGAACACATTTGCTGAAAACTTCCATCCCTCACATAGCTTTGCAACCGAAAGGAGAATTAAACAAGGAAAACGTACTCTTCAGCCTTTCAGAGATGCAGAAGACAGGGACCCTGCTGATGTACCTCTGGAAGCATCAATTTTAATGAATTTTGCTGACCCGGTTCAAGATCCTTTAGATATATCTATAAAGATGCAGAAAGAAAAATCTCCTGTTAAAAGTTTGAAGAAGAGAAAAACTAAAGAAACGACAGCCTCTCCTCAACGAGATAATCCTCCTAATTATCCAAGAGCTCCTGAGAAGAAGAAAAGAACATCACTGGTTATTAATGAACCAGTGACTATGAGAACAACTTGTTTTCAATCAAAATAGTTGCTTCTCAGTTCTTCTTCCGGAGAGAAGGACATTACCCCTTCTTCTATTCAGAGACAAGAGAAGTTTACAGAAGGAAGAACTTCTGTTTCCTTGATCGACCAAGACGGTAATCATAATGAAGCTATGGCGGGGCCAGACGTACCGATACCCAGAGAAGTTAGGAGAAAATTGGACATTGCTGAAGAAGAACCATCTCAAGCAGGTAATGTCAACGTTGTGAAATATCATCACTTTTTTATCAGACATATATATCTAAATTGATTTTCCTTGTTTTGGTTACTTTAACAGATGTCCACCCACCTATCACCATTATGACAGTGAATGTTCCTGCCAATGTACTTGCCACGGCGGGGATAACAGTTCCCTCTCCAACTCCCATGAGTCCAAAAGCTTCTTTTCCAAAGCAAGATCTACCTCCACAAGATAATTTTCAAGCTCAAATATCTACTCATTCAGGAGAAGCAGTGATTGATGCATTGAATGGTTGTGATTTTGATGATGAAATTTATGATGAAGATTGGGACAACATTGCTAATGAAAAACAAACTTTAGCGAATGCATCATCAACACAAGAAATCCCAGTTGATAAAAATCCTTCACTTGTTGAAGACGAGGAGGATGTGTTTCATGATAAGGAACCTATCAATCTTCTTGAAGTTAATGAACCCACAACTACTGAGCCGCCCGAAGTGTCTAAGGTGGAGACTGAAATGAATGAAACTCCAGTAACTCTACCACCTCCAACTGAATCAGGAGCTGGGAGTAGTCAGGCCACCATGTCTACAGAGACTCTGTCCAAACTTCAGTCTGAGACAACTAAGGCTATTGAGACGGCTATTGAGACTCCTCATAATGTACTCAGCCTAAGTAAGTTTCCCCACCATGAATTATTTGTTATTGCATCTTCAGCATTATAAGTCATAACATATGTGATTTGTAGCAGCACCCACAGGGACTGTAGCCGGGGAAAGAAGCTCTTCTCATATTAGTGCTCCAAATGAAGTACCCCCACCTGTTAAAGCTGTGAAGATTTCTGCAAACATAGTAGCTACTCCAGGAGCCCTGGCAGCTAACAAATTTGTGGTGACCTCTTTCACAAGGGTTTTTTTTTATGTCTTTGGAGCCCTTAGTTCATAGAGTTATGGAAAGAGAATATGTTCCTTTCAGTACCGTTAGAACTCCCACTACATTCTTGATTGAAGGCATCCGCAGTCAAGGAGACAAAGCTCAAGCTTCATTTTTGAAACATATTTTGGATGAACTAGAGAGTTCAATTAAGGCTTACAAGGAGCTGAAAGGAGGAGATATCGAGCTACTAGTAAACACGGAGTATGAAACTATGGTTCAAGAAGCAGAAATTAGTAAAGCTAATTTTGAAACATTCCTGCTGACTTTCACTAGACAGTCCTCTGAGTTAAACGTTCAAATCTATGATGTAGCTGTTGTTGCTGAGAGTCATAAGACTAAAGCTATAGAGGAAGAGAAAAAGGCTGCTGATCTAAAAGCCAAAATTGTTTGACTTCAGGCAAAACTCTAAACTACTGAGCAGAACATAGAACAAGAAAATCAATTGTACCAATCTGCTGTTGATCAGGTGGATATTTTGAAAAATTAAAAGAAGGAATTTGAACGTCTTCAAAATGAAGAGTTAAAATGTCGAACTGCTGCTCTACAACCTTTCGATCCTGAATCAGGACGAATTGAAGCTAGGCAGAGAGTGCTAGATTCTTGTGATGAAAGAATCCAAGTTCTGAAGAAACAAATTGCAGAACTTATCATCTATCCTTCAAAGTGAAAAATGGGCAAATGTTGTTGTTTCTTTTTTTTTCAATGTACTCTTTTTCTTCTTTTGTAGAAAAGAAATAGTAAAAAAAAAGCTTTTATGTGGTTCCATTACTTGTTGCATATCTTGTTATAGATATAAGTAATAGAATAGAAAATATATTCAGAGGTACTGGACGTGATATAATTCAAGATTTTAGAAAATAACAATATTCATTATATCTGCTCAGAGGTAATGTGGACGTGGAAGAATATAAAATTTAGCAATACTGTTATTTCAATAGACAACTTTATCAGGGGTAATAAGGATATGACAAGTTGCTGATATAAATAATCGAAATTTATAGGTGTAAAGGACGTGAATTCAAATTATTTAAACAAGAGACAATAAATGTCCAATGAATGATAAGTCAAAGAAAGTGAATGAACTAATAGTCACTTCAATTTTCAAAGAAAAGATGCCGGCTTATTAGATTGAAGACGGTTCTTAAATCTTGAATGTGATCTTCTTTAAGACGACTTTTGACAGCAATATCGTCAACATAGCATTCAACAGTCTTTCGCAGATGATCACGAAAAATAGTACTCATAGCCCGCTGGTAAGTTGCACCTTCATTCTTAAGACCAAACGGCATGACCGCATAACAGTACACATCTCGAGGAGTACGAAATGAAGTATGTTTCTCATCTTCAGGATTCATCCGGATTTGATTATATCCAGAAAACCCATCCATAAAAGAAATTTGTTCGAATCCACATGTATTGTCGATCATAACATCAGTAATTGGGAGAGGGAATTCGTCTTTAGGGCAAGCATTATTGAGATCCCGAAAGTCTATGCAAACTCGAACCTTTCCGGTCTTCTTCAGGACTGGAACGACATTGGCCACCCAGTCAGGATGTTGTTCTTCTCTGATAAAACCGCAAGCTATAACTTTTTGACTTCATCATCAATTGCATGCATCATTTCAGGCTTGAATCACCGTTGTTGTTGTTTGACCGGTTTGGCATTCGACAAAATGTTAAGCTTGTGAGTTACAATTTGAGGGTCTAATTCCGGCATATCTTCGTAACTCCAAGCAAAGACGTCAATGTATTCACGAATAAGGTGAATTAATTCTTGTTTATCATCCTCTGGAAGATTCTTGCTAATGAAGATTGGTTGTAATACGCCTTTCTCTCTAATATCAATTTGGACCAGTTGATCCTCAGTAGGTGGTTTTCGTTGTTCAAAACAAAGTTCCCACTGATTGTCCATCCTTTGTGTCCAAGGGTCCATTTCAATGGTTTCTTCAATGTCACTTTCGTCATCTTCTGAGAATTCGGCAGACACTATGTTAGAAGATACCATCATCCTATGAACATGACCAATACTGGTATCAGAATCCCATGAGATAGAATCATAAGGTTAGATCGTTCTTCTTCATCAGATTCAGAAGGTTCTGGAGTTGGAAGTGGTGAGGCATAACCTAGTCCTCGTTTCGTTTTACTGTGGTATTGTTGTGATTTTCCTTTTGGAACAGCAATACGAAGAGGGGTTCACCTTCCTTTACCGTTGTTGAGGCCTGTTCTGAAGTCATAGCCTATTTTACGGATGATGGCTTTGGATTGTGGACTATAGCGTCGTAATTGTAGCCTTCCTGTATCACACTACACCAAAACATCCATTTCCTAACGACTATAAGTGTTAGGAAAATTATTAGTAACGGTTTTTTACCGTTGGTTCTATGGCATTGGGATTTTTTCTAACGAAAAAAAACCGTTGGAAAAATAAATTTCCTAACGGTTAAAAACCGTTGGTAAAATAAATTTCCTAACAGTAAAAAACCATTAGTAAAATAAATTTACTAACAGTAAAAAACCGTTAGAAAAGTAAATTTCCTAATGGTAAAAAATGGTTAGAACTAAAACTAACGTAACAAGCTTTTACCATTAGGAAAGAAAATTTTCCTAACGGTTATAACCGTTAGAAATGGATAAAAAATTACTAAAAAAAATTTATAGCTCTACCGAGCCTAAGAATCAAATCCATTTGTTTCATGCACATGAACATTGCCAAATTTAGGATCATATAAATATACAGACAAAATTAGGATCAAGATTGTTCCATTCAACTAGATCTTACACAATTCAATCACTTAAACAATATTACAATAGTAAGCAAGTTCCATCATTGTCCTGCTATAAAAGGGGGGCATAACAAGGCTCGGAGGATATTCCATGTATTCAATCCAATAATTAAATTACAAAACTAGATAAAAGCCGAATCTAAAGACTACGAAAGTTGGGAAGCTCGAATCAGAATGCTTGTTTGTGCCGAGAGTGAGATGTGGTTAAGGACACGCGAGTAGTAGTACAAGAGTTGTGCAATCCCCTTGGCATGAGTACTGGATAGAACTCTAGAGTAATATAATACTTGGACTTTTTAGAAGATCACTAATCCCAATATTTGAACTTGGCATGAGTACTGGATGGTTATATCTCTGCAAGTTAACAAAGAAAGATACTGAAATCGAATGGAGAAGAACAATTCAAATAAGTATTATCACAAAATCAATATGTATTAAATGGATATGTAATAGTAGATGTCAGAACAGTTGTCTTTGTGAGCAAATGCTAGTCAGCACACAAAAGTAGATGCATTGGGGTGTGTGTGTGTGTGTGTGTGTGGTTGGAGAGAGAGAGTTTGGAATGTCTACTGTAAGTTTCCATCAAGTATAAATTTCTTAGCATCTTCATTTATTGAGTATCCTAAAACATGTGCAAAATGTTTAACTAGTCAATGCATGCCAAATTTATTGTACTTTTCTATATGTGGTAACCCATAATAATCACACCTAATATTAGTATCCTAAAATATGTGTATTGTGATGATTCAGATGATACATGTGGTAACCCATAATAATAACACCTTAGTCACCAGCTTTTACCCATATAGTATCATCTGAAATGTCAGACATATGTAACCATTCTAAACCTTTACCGAACTGCCCCCTACAGTAATATCTTCTCATTTTGTCAATAAAAATTTGAATTGAACTCAAAGTAATCAGTTGGTGTAAATTTTGCCCCTTGACTCTGCATGAACATCAGATGTTCTTACTGATTGCATCAGGTGACATGGATTCAAAAAATTTAAGAGATTATCCTTCAAAATTTCGCTGATAACCTCTTAAAAGTTCAACTTATCAAAAGCCTTTTTCATGATTCCTGTTATGAAAGCAAAAAGATAGACTAAAAGTTCAACTTCGACACAACTATCATGTTTATGTTTCATTGCAATTAGAGAGATTCAGAGACCAACTAGAGTCTGGGCTCTGGAGATTGGAGAATATAGAGATCAAGCCATACAAAGAAAAAAAAAATCAAGAGCTATACTTGTAATCTTATATCATTGTATATGTGATTGTGTGTAATAGACTAATAATGTCATTTTGTACAGTATATATTGGATGTATTTTCAGTTTCAAAATGGCAGATATTGATATGTAATTAATTAGACATGAGATTATTTTCAGATTCAATATATACAAGATCGTTATTTAAGAATTTGACATTTTTGAGAAGTTGCTACAGGCTACAGTGAGTTAACATTTTGGGAAGAGTATATATGAGACCAATATATATGAGAAGTTGTACTTTATTTACCATTCAACTGCAGCTTGAAGCATTCTATCAGAAATCAGGCGAGCACCAGAAAGAAGAGCTCATAATCCAATCCTGATTTTATATTAACTCAATCATTAAAATAACTTCAGAAATTATGATGATGATAATATGATATAAAGGATAAGAGTGGACATACCCAGGAATATATGTTATTTGCTTGGTTAACATATCCTATTTTTCCATTTCCTGCAAAACAATTCCACAAGCACATGAGATTTCTAGTTATTCTCAAACAAAAAACTCGAAAAAGACATTGCTAACCCAAAGGAACATCTTCAAATGGACTCCCACTGGCAAATATTATATTTTCTCCTGCATGTTTGAATGCTTCCACATCCGTGCATTCAGCTGTTTCATCAAAAGACAACAAAATTGAACTTAGTACAAAAGTTCTGGAAGAATACGAGATTATGTTTAAGTTGTGGCGTGTGGGAAAATGCTAGGGACTAAGGCAACCATTCATAGTAGGATTTGACAGGTTTTTCAATTGAAAGAGAGGTCCTTCTTTTTTATTTCTTAGTCTTACATTGTAGGCTGCAATCAAAGATGAATTTGCAATGACAATCCCTCAACAAGAAGAAACTTATTGTCAAGTCAAGACAACAGTGCAAATACAACTAACAAATTATTGTATGTGAATCCAATTGTCACGTGGCCCAAATCCCTCTAGTCTATAATTTTTAACACGCACACGCACAAGGAACGTTTGTACAGCTCCCTATAACAATCCAACATAAGGTATAGCTCCCTAGGCCAATTTTAGAACAGTGTAAGTAAGTGTAATACAAGACTAATGGAGAATAGTTATGCAAAGCAAAGTCAACTATGTAAGTTATATATAACATCAGATTCCTATTGAATCCTCTACTTCTTGAGTATATCAGAAGAGCTTCAACTTCTAATCTGGATACAATCAATGAAAAGTACAAACATCTTGCAATGTCCCCTTGATACAGCAGAGACCATGCTGGTTTACAACGATATTAATCCTACGAGGCCTTTGTATTAAGAACTTGGAGGCCTACTCGCTCCATAGAGGTCTTTTGCAAAGAAAATGGTTATTTTGCAAAAAAAGAAACAATATGAACGATCCAGAGGAGAAAGGGTGACGCATTAGTATAAAAGCAAGATAAGAGAACAGAAAGCAAATATGCTAGTTTCAAGAAGTTCAAGAATCATCCATGTTGTGTCAAGAGCACATAACTGCTTTAAGCAAATATACCTATACATTCAACTAGAAAATATGCATAAGCAGGACTGTACAAACACTAAATCGTAACACTTTGTACTTTGAAACAATTATGAATTATGCATGTAAAGAAATCAAAGCTATATTTCAGACTTATGCCAGTATAAATAAACACTTACTTGGATGGCAAGCTCCCTAGTAGGGCCAATTATGACAACCAGTTCCATTTCAAGCAATAAAGTGGATATTATATAACAATTCAACCGCAAGAATTAGGAAAGCAAGTGTCTTTCCAGAACCCTCCAGAACCCGTCCTTGCAGCACCCATGACATCCTTTCCTTCCAACAGAGGCGCGATAGCTCTAGATTGAATCTGCATACCATATTTTCAAAACCATACAGATAAGCTTAAAATTTACTTCAACAATATTTACTACATAAAAAAAGTGATACTTCAACTAGCCATATCCCAACACGTTTTTGTTAACATAAGCATTAGCACCCCACATGTATTAGGCACAAATACGATGCATCAGTCCACATGTCAAGTATAAACTATTGAATTTAAATGCAATAAAAGGGTCATAAGCACAAAGTCTTAGTTTACCAAAACCATAACACTCGTTTGGATCCACGATGCATCAGCCCAACACGTTTTTTTTTCCTTTTTCGTTTGGGTCCACGCTACAACTTTAATTTCTTTGCTCATAAGTTTTGTGTTACCTAGCAAGACAAAAGGCTTTGTAGTGAAATTTCTTAGGAAACTAGATATATAAGATTTAGATGATGTATAAGAACTATAATACTAAGAAAAAAGAAATTAAGATGAGCCAGGGGCATAATGTACCTCATCAAAATCATCCACTGCACCCATTGGTGTGGCTAGAGCCGCCTGTATCTGTTTCATGTTTTCAACATGCTCGTCCACTTGTTCCATGTCTTCTTAATCTCTTCGACACACCGCATAAATCTGATTACTAGTTTACTACAACACTGCATTAACTATTGGCCCTTTCCTTTACAACTAGAATTCTCTTGGAGTAGTTGTTTAAGGTCAACTTTTTTACTTCCAAGGACAAGATTTGGGCAAGTTTGGATTGTGTGGATTTACTCCTTCAATCCTCATATATAACCCTAATCTTATTCTTGATTTGGTTATAAATTCTACGACCTTTTAGGTGTTTCCTGCTAGATTTGTGGTGTTAACTAATTTGTCACTGGTTTATGCAGATTTCTTTGTATGCCATAGCATCATTGTACTAGGTTTGCTTTTATAAGTTATTATCTATTTCACTTCATATTTGGTACCACAAAACTAGCATTTTTTTGCTTAGGTTCCTGTATCTATGTGATTCTTTTTTGACCATCTGCATCATTCCATCTAGAGTTCCCTTTAGTTGTGTCGTACATCAGTATTCTCTAGAATTTGTTTTTCTCGACCTTATTAGAAACTGTCAGTGCCACTTTTCTACTTTGCAGAATAAACAAAATTGTGATGTGCACACCTTTTATGTGGAAATTATCGGTTCTGCCTCCCTAAGCCCAGTCTTAAAGAATCAACTTCACGTCAAGTGTAACTAGGAGCTTTCAGATACCAAACTACTCATACATATGCCCTCTAATATTGGTATCAGGGTTCTAAAAGTCGGATTAATCAGCCGAGTACTCGTCCTAGGTGTCTGATTAATCAAAGTTTTCAAGTGGCTGCGTAATCGAGATTAATCGGCTGTTAAATCCTATTAATGAATCTGATTATTAGTTAACTACAACATTGGTATTAACTATTGGCCCTTTCCCGCTACATAATAGATTCTCCTGGAGCAGTTGTTCATGGTCAACTTTTTTATGTGCTGTGAATTTTCTTACTTGCTATACAGAAGATATGGCTAGTTAATTGAACCTCTTGTTCTTGATCACATGATTATATGTGTCCAGTGTTAACATTCATTTCATCCAAGGATGTTCATGAAAGGTGTTCTTCTTCTTTTTCTTTTAGTAAATATCTTAGACATGATTCCTCTATTTGTGCCATATATATAACAATCTAACATCTGGTCACGCTTAACATAATTCTGGTAGGAGTGGATATCAGAGTGTTACAACCAAAAAAAAGCTTGTTGACATTGAGTGTTTCCTCATGCAAGCTGGAAAACCATGGAGAAAAAAATACCAAGCAACATGATACTAAACAAGGTGACAACATATCTTTGTTATTTGTCTAGCTCTATAATTGCCAAGAAGGAAAGCTGTGATTTACAATATTAGCCTTGAATGGTTTGGGATTGCTGTTACTTCACTCTTTGATGGCGTAATGTGTCATAGAGATGAATGCAACTCCCTGTAGCTTGTTGTATCATCTTACCTTTTCGTTTAGACTCTTTATGACCCAATAAATTGATTACTAACCTTGTAGGATTGCAGTGCTTGTACAATTTGTCGGTGCTTGAGAAGACGATGAGCCCGACCTGATCATCGATCACAGAGAATGCTAAGCTCATGAGCTTTCTTCAGGAGCCCTCCTCTTCGCTTTGAGAATGTAACCTGCCTGTTGGTTGGATTCTCGATCTTCCCTCGGCCTATAGTGCAGTACAATAAAAGAAAGAAAAAAAGTAGCCTTCTCTTGATACTTGTAGTTTAACTTTAGTTGTCTATGAAGAAGAAGAAAAGATAGGAAAAAGAAATATCAGATACTGAATAGTTTATTAGTCTGTAACTGAAGTATAACTTGACTATAGTTATGTTCTGAATTCTGTCCTCAGAAGTAGGAACTATCAAAATAACTTCATAAATTAATTGATATCTTGGCCAAGATATTGGCCAAGATTTAGGTTTTTCGGCATGACCCTCTCATGTTTGTAGTTACCTTGGCCAAGATTTTGGCACCAATACCTCAAACCACATGGGAAAATTCAAGTAACCAGTTTATAATATGTCAGCTTTGTGTTACGAAATTTAACCTAATGCGTAGGTCTTAACCAGACCTGAAGACAAGACTGCTAACCTATTCCCAACCCTTATACACCATCCCAAGTGATGGTGGTTCTGTACCATTGTTTGTCACTGCCACTAAGAATGCATAAGAGTTTCTTATTTTTTTTGTTCGTCACAACCACTAAGAATGCACAAGAGCTTCTTTTTTCATATCATGAATAGTATAGTACTAATATGGCAAGTGGGAGATCAGGTCGGTAAGGGAAAGTTGCCAGTCCAAGAAAATATTATATATTATCCATATTCACTAAATCAAACCCAAGTGGTCCAAAGGAAGCGTAAGCTTACAAAGACTGTTGCAGGGACTTAACACAAGTTGATCCATTTTTTAGAGCATCTTTGGTGTCTGTTGTTACTCTTCCACCTTCAAGTGTAATCATCTGCATCAAGGCATGCGAGAAATTTAGAGAAACAGTTTGCAAACTTGTAAAGACGTGAGCAAACGGTATCATATACCTGATCATGAACCAGCAACTAAAAATTTCCCAGTTGTTCAATTTCAAACATTAAATACCAGCTGCAAGAAAGTAACTCGATGTGGTGTTCCAGTTGACTTATACCATAACTTATTAGTTCATTTGGGATATGTTGGTTATCAATTAGTATACAATTTTCATTGTAAGTATATGGATGGCTTGGAATTCAATTTTTTCTGAATATGGATGTTATGAATTTATTATCATTAGACACAAAGTCACCACCCAAGCCGCTTTCATCAATGTGGTGGTGGTGAAGCACAAGTCTAACTGGGGAAGGCTCTATGGAGAATAAGAACCACCACCACCCTTGATCTTAATTCTTCACTTAAAAGAGTTGTGCTCCTATACTAACCCTATTTTGAGGAAAATGGACTGCCAATCTGATGTCAACTCTCTATCAGAACTTAGACTACTTAATTATACGTGAAAGCAGTCAAAACATTTTAAGTAGAATTGGAATGAATTTGCCCAAGCAATTACATAAAGATCTGCTAGATGGTGTTGAAACAAAAGGTTATAAGTTTATGAACAGTTGAGTATCAAACAATGGAAACTTTATAAGATATAATACTAATATCATAGTACAGAACATTATCTAGAATAGACTTATAACATATGAAGAACTAACAAGAAGAGATATTACGACACATGTTGGAAACCTGATCATGCCAAGAGGGAAGGCAAAAGTGCAAAAACTAAATAAATATTTATATGCACTAAGAAAAGATGA